>OW240914.1:166899723-166994360 GCA_933207985.1 Pelobates cultripes | reverse complement strand
TCTCCCCCCCTCTCAATCTCTCCCCCCTCTTTCTCCCCCCTCCCCATCTCTCCCCCCACTTACTAAAAGTCTGAGGGGGCCGGCCGTTTGATGCTGGAGCCGCCGGACCGGGTGGCAGCCTCGCTAACACTGAAGGAGGAGGAGCATGTGTCTGTCATGCTCCTTTGCGGTTCCCACATCCTGTGCTGGGAATTGTGGGAACCGCAGGGAGCATGACAGACACATGCTCCTCCTCCTCCTTCAGCGTTAGTGAGAGGAATGCCGCCGGACCGGCGAGGCTGCTACCCGGTCCGGCGGCTCCAGCATCAAACGGCCGCCCCCCCCCTCACAGTGTGCCACCGGACCGGCCACCCGGTGGCACCTGCAGTCCCCAAATGCCGCCCCCAATCCAGCCCTGCCGCCAGGGCTCCCTGAAGGCGGCCCTGGCGGCGGGCCCCCCTCCCGGCCGGGCCCTCGGACCGTGTCCGAAGTGCCCGACCGGTCAGTCCGCCCCTGCTACAAGGCAAATATACCAAATTCTAAAATTGTTGCAAATTTAAATTTTATTTTAGTCCTTGTATTTTGTGACCTGTAGCTTTTAAAATAAGCTGAAATCCTATACATATGATGTACTCTATAAATCAAGACACATAAATGAATTTATTTTGAATTACTTCTACTAAGCTGGACAAGCTATTATTGCCAAAACTGTGAATTTTTTTTCCTCTTTTTTTGGCACTTTTATATAACTAATGAGAATGTATCTATGTATATATGACATCAAATTAAAGCCCTGTTTGCCCTCTAAAAAACAATGTATAATAGGTACAATAAATGACAGAGATGCAAATTGCGTTTGAATACAAACAGCAAAAAAATGCAAAAATGGCCTTTGTCCTTAAGCTAAATACAGGCTTCTGTAGCTGTGTCCTTAATGGGTTAAGCTTTAGTTGTCGTGGTGACCATAGTGTTCTTTTACGGTGTATTGAAATAGATTTTTATTAAATAAACATCTACTAGCTACAGTGAACTAAAACCTTTACTTTATTTTTCCAAAGATTAAATGTAACTTGTGTATCTGCAATTGCACAATAACTTTGATTTTAGATTATGTATTCATGTATATGGTAATTTGTGTGTGTGTTGTGTCATTTATAACTTGTTTTATGGTAAAATAATAGCCATGGATAAAAATTACATTCCACTCAATGTTGTTCAAATATCGATAAGATTGTTTTACGTTTTTCTTTTACCTGAAACTGTATGATCCTTTGTATCTCTTTGTAGTTTAAGTCTCAGATGCGGAAATGTATATTGTATTGGCTTCCCATTCATCTAAGAAGTAGAAAATAACAATATTAATAGTTATATGTTTAGTTAGGTTGAAAAAAAGGATATCAATAAAACTTCAATTAAACTTTACACCAATTAGCAAGAAAGGTAATTTTGTACTTTATTTAAGAAACCTTAAATACAATTCAGTGTTGATAACCGCTCAATAAAATTGACTTTTTGCAAGCATAGTGCAACAGTTTTTAAAGCTATCAACAGACACATTTTCTGTGTATTATAAGTTAACCAATTGGAGTGCTCTGACTAAAGTTGCATAGCGTTGGGAAGCAAGTTCAGTCTGTGTCGAGCTCTCTTCATGGTCAACATGGATTAATTTTACAAATGTGTATTTCTGGCCCTATAGTGTTAAAATCCCATTTTAGGCCCCTGGCCCCCCTTTTCCCCAGCATTACCCTCAGTGTTACAAAAGACCCCAATTATGAGTTACAGGAGGGGGAAAAACTTAGGGGATCTTTTAGTTTTTACCGACCAGACAGCGAGAATTTAGGGTTAAACTTATCTGATGACGTATTTTGAAATTCTCCATGTCACTGCTGACATCATCAATCTCATTTTCACATCATTCATACTCCAATTGGATTTTCTCAGTCATTTATTTAACAGTTTTCTTTTTACTTTAATAATTGTCTTGATAAAAGTCTGAATGGACTCTGTATGTATATCACTGCAATTGCTTAATAAAGCAAAAATTGACTACAAAGACTCCTGAGTGCTCTCTATTTGGTATATATATAGAAGGCTTGGCCTGGAATTGTGGGAGGTAATTTTAGCCTATATAAACTACAAACATACCCAGCTTACCTGTCATCGACGTTCCCGGAAGTGCTTCGTCTACTTCCGGTTCACGTGTTCCCGGCGTCAGTTACGCCCGCCGACAGTGCTGGGGTCTTCCTGTTTCCAGCAAGGAGTGTTCGCGGCCAGCTCCTGCCACCATCGGCAGCAAGTCGATCCGGTAAACCGTAAGTGGGCATAGGCGCGTTATCTGGGGGACCCCCCCGCCGCTCCGGGATGCCCAGCAAGGGATTATTTCCTGTTTCGCCCTCCCACGATGCACAAATGCACTATATACCGGCTAACGGCATACAAATCCATTAACTACCCTAAGTATACTGCTGGCAGACAGACTTCCAGCAGAAACGAGCGTTACACAAAGACCCCCCACGTTCTCACAGGGGGCACGGCGCCTTAAGGGTCCCCTTTCATACTGGCAGTAAACAGTTCCGTTCCAATGCACGTTCACCCATAATTACAGGCACTGTTACATGACTTCTCCCTATCTAAGGCTGCAGTCGGCGGTTTTCATTCCAAGCACTACTTTTCCAACATGTAAACTGCTTTACTGTTAGTTTGCCATTCAGTAAGTATGTATGTATGGATAAATATCGATACCTGGTGGCTATCTGCTATATTAACGCTATTCCCCAAATACAATCTTGTTTTATATGTTAACCTACCTGTGATTCAGTATGCCTGACTAAATGTCAATATATATACATGCATAACTTTCATTTATGTCGCATTCATGCTGTTAATACTCCATTACTAATACAAATGTTTTACAACTGTCAATTTTCACTCACAAAACACCATGCGGGTTAACTATTGGTATGCCATTCAGTCAGTAGGGGTGGCTAAATATCGCCACCTTATGGCTGAATTCTTTATGGTTTGTTTCATTCATTAAATGTATGGCTTACTATGTATTTGAGCGTTTATTACCTTAAAGCTATGTTAAGTATACTAAAGGTCTTTTAAATTCTCTGTTATGTATATATCTGCTACTCTTTCATCATTACAATTTTATTGAGTTCACTGTATTTAGAGGTTATGGTATGCCGTACTATTTTGTCAGGACATTACTTGCCCATCGGCCGTCAGTCAGTTTCCTACCTTAATTCCATCTTACATATGCTGTCATAATTGCGCAATCGACTATTTGTATTATTCAATCACCTACTCACGAAATTCAAGTCTCCACGCTTTCAAATCAATGTTTAACCCCGGCGCTACCTTCATGCACGTCACAACAGTTTGATGTTCAAGTAATTAAGCTTATAATTAGTCTTATAATATGGATGCATATATAGGTTCTTTACTGTGTAGAGGTTATTAAAGTGTCTCTAGCCTACTACAGAAAGGTTACGGTCTCGTGCATTGCGTCTGTCTAACTTCTCCTTACTATATGGTTTATGTATCATTTTCATATATCCTTTCTCCTCTCTATTAAGAAACACTATATACGACACTACGTACAATCGGTCTTTTGGTTAAAAGCATCTGTTACGGTGTTAAAGGTTTCAGGCGAGCACACGCCAAATCTTCATAGGTCAATTTCAACGCATACGGTTAGTATTCAATTTTCTCGCTTAAAGGATAATCAATTGTAACAGCTGCTTCCAGGGCTAGGTGATAATTAAATTTTATAAAATGTTTTAGGTCCTTATAAGGATTGTTCTCAGCTTCAGTATACACCAGACAAGTCATTTATCAGGTATGTATACCGGTCAAACCATGCAAGGCTACCTGTAGCTTTATTTAAAAAAAAAAAAAAACTCGTCAAACTAGGATACATCCCACAGGCTTATTCGCATAGCAATCAAATGGTCCCCGCAAGGCATACTATCAACCGTTACGTTCGGAGGTCCGCGCCAATCGCCCCAGTTCATAGGTAGAGCCTTGCACCAAATCGTAGTTAGGGCCTCACCAGTCACGGCCAATCGTTATTACACTCTATTAAGCGTCACCGAGAGGCCAACACCCCGCCACCCACCTCAGTGGCACAAAGGCCCCACGAGCCAAATCATAGTTAGAGCCTCTCATAGCCACTTGGCAAGTAGTCAGGGCTTCACCTGTCACCAAACTAAGCTAGTTAATACAATTTCGCCAGTAGGCACTAGCATAGTAAGCTGAGTCACTACCATTCTATACGGTAACATACTAACCTTACCCATCTTACTCACGTCCGTAGCATGTCTAACGAATCTACACAAGGAGAGGATCTGTCGGTGGCCAGCACCCCACTAAGATCTGGCTCACAGAGAAGAACCAGTCCACCAAGTCCGGCTTCCAGCTATCGTTCCTGGACTATCCCTAAGATCACCTCTGAACTTAAAAAGAGGAATATTCCTTTCCCAGCGACAGCTAGGAAAGCCGAACTGTTTAGGTTGTTGAATGTTACCGAGGACAACGAAAGGCCAGGCCCCAGTTCTGCTTTCAATGTGCAAAGTAGCCTTGCAGAATTACACAGCATGATGGCCTCCCTCGTTTCCTCCGTAGCAACTATTAATAATAGACTGGATAATCTGGAGTCAAACAGTATCACTACCATTCCAGAGATTCCAGTACCAGTTACTCAGCCTACCACTAACTCAGGAGGTAAAGATAACCCTCCTCCAACTAGAGCTACTAATATCATTAACCCCATCCATCTTATTCCTCAGGCTCTAAGACGGGACATTATAGAGGGGAAAGACATAAATTTAGCATCACTACTGATTGCATCACAAGATGTGGTAGAAAACAGAGCCTACACCTTTGAGGATCTGTCAGTAGTAATGAAGTCTAGAGACCCTAGACTAAATAGGAAGCTCAATATTCCCGAATTTGTCATCGCATTCGGTCTGTACAGAGATGTCATTTGTACAGCCTTCCCTCTCCGTAGAGAGGAACTTGACTTATATCTGCATAAGGTGGTTGAGTTAGCTTACAAGTACGGCGGCTATGCATTTTATGACTATCATAAGTCTTTTTCTTCTAGATCCGCTGCATCTCTCTCCCAGTATAACACGGTTACCGATTGGGCACAGCTGGATACAGAATTATTCCTAATGCATTTTGCAGGCCTCAAAACCCCTTCATGTGCTATATGCTCTTCTGCTGCCCACTCGGTTAACTTCTGTCCTGAAAACCTAGCATCCTCTTCTTCCAGTAGCACCAATACCGGATACCAATCAAATACGTCACAGAGGGAAGTGAGAGACAAACTTCTGCAACAATTTTAATGCAGGAGGTTGCAGCTATAGTGCTTGTAGGCTGTTGCACGTATGCTCTATGTGTTTTAGAGAACATGCTAAAACAATGTGCCCCAACAGATTGTACCCTAACAAATCCTCCACACCAATAAACGTACCTAAGTTGCAACGCTACCTGTCTAATCATCCTTCTGTTCATTTGGTTGAATTTCTCACAGATGGTTTTACTAATGGGTTCCACACAGGGTTTGTGTCACTCCCCACAGGCGTCCTAGAATGCCCCAACTTACAGTCGGCAGTCACAGACCCAGACAGCATACGCGAACTGTTACTGAAGGAAGTCACTAATGGTTTTATGATAGGCCCCTTCACTACTCCGCCTTTCACTTCCTGGAGGACAAACCCACTAGGAATTGCCACAGGTAAATACAACAATAAAAAGCGACTGATTATCGACTTCTCTGCACCACACTCATCCCCTACACCTAGCCTAAATGCCTTGATCCCGTCAGATGACTTTTCACTACAATACGCCAGAATTGACGATGCCATCCAAGCAATCCTTCATGCCGGGAAGGCCGCTTGGTTAAGCAAGTCCGATATCACAAACGCATTTAAACTGCTTCCCATCCACCAGTCACTCTGGCATCTACAAAACTCACCTTCGGATCCAAAAGTAGCCCTAAATTGTTCGATATATTTGCTGAAACTCTAACCTGGCTCCTACTCAACTCCTGCAGATGTCCAGTAGTCATTCATTACCTAGACGACTTCCTCACTATCGAACCCCATCAGCACACACCCCACAGCCTCAAGCACATGCTCACTCTGTTCAAAGACTTAGGAGTCCCCGTGGCACAAGACAAAACCGAAGGTCCCAACACGGTGATTACATTCCTAGGTATTACACTTAACTCAGTTTCTATGCAAGCCAGCCTGCCCCAAGAGAAAGTAGACCGGATACTGTCGTACATAAACACTTGCACGTCACTAGGCACTTGCACAAGGAAACAACTACAGTCACTACTTGGTTCTTTAAATTTTGCTATGAGAATAATTCCTCAGGGTAGGTCGTTCATATCCAGAATCCTCTCACTATTACATGGCCTCCCCGACGACGACTCCCCTACGTCCCTAAACTAGTCAGCTAGAGCTGACCTGCAAATGTGGCAGCTGTTCCTATCCTCTTGGAATGGCAGGTCGCTATTTGTTCCTCCCATTTCTGACGATTCCCCTGTAATTTGGACCGATGCTTCAGGGGCATTAGGGTATGCAGCAATTTTCGGGAATGAATGGCTGTATGACTCCTGGCCAGTTGAGACCATCTCACTCGACAGTTTCAATTCCACCTCGGCTCTATTCGAGATTTACCCCACAGTGGCAGCTGCTCACGTCTGGGGTAAAGAATGGAGCGGACAGTCAGTTAGATGCTTTTCAGATAACATGGCTACCTGTGATATTGTCAACAAAGGTCGCTCTCAGTCCCTAACTATTATGAAGTTAATAAGGAGACTGACCTGGCTAGCGGCCAACCTGCAATTCAGCATTACATGTTTTCACGTTCCTGGTGTTCAAAATTACGCGGCTGATGCTCTCTCACGCTTGAATTTGCAGGCGTTTTTCAAGTTTCATCCATCAGCAAACCCTCAACCCAGGGTATCTCCAAGCTTCACAGAACTAATCATGCCTTAAGTTCTCTGTTACAGCAAAGTAGATCGCTCACACAAGCAGGCTTGTCTGCTAACACAAGGAAAGCCTACTCTAGAGCTTACAAGTTGTTTAAGGATTTTGTTCGTGATTATCACATAATAAATGTATTTTCTGTTGAAACTATTGTTGCGTTTACAACTTTTTGCCATATTTCTCTTAAATTAGCCTACAACACTATCAAACTATACTTAACAGGCATTCAACACTACATGTTAACCAGTCATCCCAACAAATCTCCATTTCTATCCTCATACCCAGTTAAAAGTGTCTTAAGAGGCGTTCACAGATTATCTACACATGTTCCCATCAAGAGACTTCCCATAGACAGTAAACTATTTAAAAGTATTTCCGATATCCTCGACACCTCCCCTTTCGAACAAGTCACAAACCTAATTATTAAGTCAGCAGCTTACTTAGCTTTCTATGGGTTTTTAAGACCCAAAGAATTTTCAGTGGAAAAAACAACCGATTCTAAAATTTGCCTCCAAAAGAGACACCTGATCAAAAAACAAGACCACTACATCTTATCTATTGCCCATACCAAGACAAGCCAAACAGGGCCTCCGGTAGAAATTAAATACTATCCTACCTCTACCAAATGGTGTCCTATCCTAGTTTTGGATAAATTACTGATTTCCCAATGTTCTTCTCATCTGTGTTCTCCACTGCTAGCTATTCAAGGTAAACCCCTTACCACCAAACTATTTATGTATTACATCCGTACACTATTAGGTCGGCTAGGACAGAACCCAAACGCTTTCACAGGTCATTCCTTTCGCATTGGTGCCGCCTCAGCTGCCTCAGGTAACCAAGTACCTACACACATCATTAAAAACATTGGAAGATGGAAATCGTCTGCATACAATAGGTACATTCCTAACCCTGAAAAAGAAATACGTGTGGCTTTCCATGATATGTCTAAATAATGTTTGTATTTAATAAATAAGTTCATATGTATTTTGAGTATCGCTTCTAATTTATTTTGCCCTCTTTTACAGGCCTAAACCTCACGTCAGTTTCCGCACACCTCAACTGACTAGCTACTTCTCTTACTGCTTCTTTTACTATCACTGCCTTACGTCCTCGTAATGTGCCGTACACAAATAGAAGGCTTGGCCTGGAATTGTGGGAGGTACATTTTAGCCTATATAAACTACAAACATACCCAGCTTACCTGTCATCGACGTTCCCGGAAGTGCCCCTCCCACCGCACCCTCAATTCATTTACATCTATACTAGGTGGGCCCTCTTTTACAGGCCTAAACCTCACGTCAGTTTCCGCACACCTCAACTGACTAGCTACTTCTCTTACTGCTTCTTTTACTATCACTGCCTTACGTCCTCGTAATGTGCCGTACACAAATATATATATATATATATATGTATATATATATATATATAGATATATGTATTAAACAAGGGGGGGTGCACTGGATCTTGTGTATTATATATATATATATATATATATATATACATATATATATATATATATATATATGTGTGTGTGTGTGTGTAATTTCATTCTAACTGTATTTTGGTATTAAAATATGTATATTGATATCGATATACACTTAAAATAAAATTATATATATCTATATATAAACATAATATAAACATAATTTTAAATGTGTGTATATATCAATTGTCAGCCATACATATATATATACAGTCAGGTCCATAAATATTGGGACATCAACACAATTCTAATCTTTTTGGCTCTATACACCAACACAATGGGTTTGAAATGAAACAAACAAGATGTGCTTTAACTGCAGACTTTCAGCTTTAATTTGAGGGTATTTCCAGGGTCTGGGAGGGAGTGTCTGCTGCTGATTGGCTGGAATGTGTCTGCTGACTGTGAGGTACAGGGTCAAAGTTTACTCAATGATGACATAGGGGGCGGACCGAACAGCGCA
The DNA here is from genome assembly GCA_933207985.1 of Pelobates cultripes. Classification (NCBI taxonomy): domain Eukaryota; kingdom Metazoa; phylum Chordata; class Amphibia; order Anura; family Pelobatidae; genus Pelobates; species Pelobates cultripes. Next base: position 166,985,431 of record OW240914.1, on the reverse strand, counting down.
TATGTTCGCCGTCCGTGGCGAACCATTCGGCGAACCGTTCGGGACATCACTATTCACCTCATTAAAATGGCAGACTTAGTTCAGTGTAATAGTTGTTATGCATTTGTTTCACGTTCCACTTTTTGTAGATTTGGATTCTGTCTGATCTGTAGACAGTTCTCTATATTGTGGCAGGAGTTTGTATTTTTGAAATCTGACATTTGTAAATTATCTGGTAAACAAACTCAGGCTGGAACTGCTACAAAGCCCTGCTGCAGAGACGTACTAGGAATGGCAGATGGATTACTGTAGGATCTAGTAGACTTAGAGTTGTGGATAAAAGGCATATTGCACAGTCTGTTGCTCTACTTAATTCGTTTTCTGCACTTTCAGAGTGCTATGGAGACATTCTCAGGCACCAGGTGTAGTGGTGTTATGGAGACAGGCTCAGGCACTGAGGGTAGTGGTGTTGTGGAGACAGGCTCAGGCACTGATGGTAGTGGTGTTGTGGAGACAGGCTTTGGAGACTATGGTGAGGCCTAATAGAAAGCAGTTGTTGTTGGGGGATTCCATCATAAGAGGTATGGAGATGGACAATGGTGGCCTTTTGAGATGTCTTCCCGGAGCTACTGCTTACAGAGACAGGAGAAGTATTTGTAATATTGTTAAGTGAGCAAAGCAGGAAGGGGAATTGGATGTACTTGTCCATCTGGGGACAAATGACTTGGCTTGCAATGAGGTTCAGAGGTTAAGGAAGTTTTTAGTGTTTTTGCCAATGATTTACGGCAGGTTGCTTCCACACTGTCATTCTCTGAAGTTCTGCCTGTGCATAACACTCAGAACGACAAGCGGATGCGTATAAGGGACTTTAACTTGTGGCTTGGTGAATGGTGTCGGGAGCAAGGATTTGGCTTTATCTCTCATGGTAGCTCTGTTTGGAATGGAAATAAACTGTACAAAAAAGATGGGTTGCATCTTTCTCAAAAGGGAACAAATGTTCTCAGTGAGCAGTTCAAAGGTTTTGCTAGGATGTATTTAAACTAGGAGGGGGGGGCAAAAGGGTGATAAAACATCAATCCAATTGCCCCCCAAAACAAGGACAGAAGGTGCCTGTAGCAAGTGTGTTAAAAAATGATAAGCTCAGAGTCATGTCTACAAATGCTCGCAGTTTAGGGAATAAGATCCATGAACTTGTGGCAATAATGGCAACTGATAGTGTAGATTTAGTCGCTGTTACTGAGACATGGTATAATGAGAAAAATGACTGGGACATAGCAATACCAGGGTACTCTTTATATAGAAAAGACAGGGAAAGCAAGAATGGAGGAGGGGTGGCCCTGTATGTGAAGGATAGCATAAAATCTAGCCTAATAAAAGTTAGTGAGGCAAACAAAGAGCCCGTTTGGGTTACGTTAGAATTTGGTAATCACACAGTAACTCGTGTAGTTGTGATTTATAGGCTCCCAGGACAAACAGAAGAGTTAGATAATCTACTAGTTGAGGAAATAGCTAAAATGACAATGAAGGGGGAAGTTATCATCATGGTTGACTTTAATCTTCCTGATGTGAATTGGAAAACAAAAATAGCTGCTTATGCCAGGAGCACACATATTCTAAACTCTCTCCTGGGATTATCTCTAAAACAAGTCGTTGAGGAGCCAACTCGTAAAGAGGCCATAATAGATTTAACAAATGGAGATTTGGTATCAATTTGGTATATTACTGTAGGTGAAGGGTGTGATCATCAGTCAGTGTGGTTTAATATAAGAACAGTGACTGAGTCACACCACACAAAAACAAAAGTTTTAGACTTTAAAAAACAGACATTTCTAAAATTAGAATATGTGTAAAGGAGTCATTATCAGACTGGAGCAATTTAAATGGAGTCCAAGAGAAATGGGATTATTTAAAAGTTGCACTGCTGAAGGCAACAGAAAATTGCATTAGGCTTGTCAGTAAAAGCAAAAATATCAAGAAACCACTGTGGTACTCCGCAGATGTGGCCAAAATAGTAAAAAAAAAAAAAAGTTAGTATTTAGTAATTATTAAAAAAAAACAGAGTGAGGAAGACAGAATTAACTATAAGATTAGGCAGAAAGAGGCTAAGGAAGTTATAAGAGCTTCCAAATAACACACAGAAGAGAAAATAGCAGTCAGTAAAAAAAAGGGACAAAACATTTTTTAGATGCATAAATGAGAAAAGGAAAGTAAAACAAGGATTAGTTAGATTAAAAACAAAAGAAGGAAGGTATATAGAAGAGAATAAAGGTCTAGCTGACTGTCTCAATTAATATTTTTGTTCAGTATTTACAGATGAAAATGAAGGAAAGGGACCTCAGTTAGGAAAAAGGACAAATTAGTCATTTATTACATGTGAGTTTACAGAGGAAGAGGTTCTATTTCAACTGTCAAAAGTAAAGACAAATAAGTCAATGGGACCTGATGGAATACACTCAAAGTTATTAAAAGAGCTTAGTGGTGTACTAGCAAAACCAACAGATTTATTTAACCAATCATGCTTAACAGGAGTAGTCCCAGAAGATTGGAAGTTAGCGAATGTCGTGCCCATTCACAAGAAAGCTAGTAGGGAGGAGTCGGGCAACTATAAACACATGGATTTCAAGATCAGAGACAACATGGGTTTACTTCAGGGAGATCATGCCTAACTAATCTTATTGATTTTTTTGATTGGGTAACTAAAATAATAGATCAGGGTGGTGCAGTAGACATTTCTTACCTAGATTTCAGTAAGGCTTTTGACACTGTTGCACATAGAAGGCTTATCAATAAATTGCAATCTTTAAGTTTGGATTCCAATATTGTTGAATGAGTAAGGAAGTGGCTGAGTGACAGGCAACAGAGGGTTGTAGTCAATGGAGTATATTCAAAGCTTGGGCTTCTCACCAGTGGGGTACCTCAGGGATCTGTACTTGTACCCATTCTTTTTATTAGTGATATTGCAGAAGGTCTTGATGGTAAGGTATGTCTTTTTGCTGATGATACTAAGATATGTAACATGGTTGATGTTCCAGGAGGGATAAGCCGAATGGCAAATGATTTAGGCAAACTAGAAAAATGGTCAGAGTTGTGGCAACTGACATTTAATGTGGATAAGTGTAAGATAATGCATCTTGGACGTAAAAACCCAAGGGCAGAGTACAGAATATTTGATAGAGTCCTAACCTCAACATCTGAGGAAAGGGATTTAGGGGTGAATTTTTCTGATGACTTAAAGGTAGGCATACAATGTAATAGAGCAGTAGGAAATGCTAGCAGAATGCTTGGTTGTATAGGGAGAGGTATTAGCGGTAGGAAGAGGGAAGTGCTAATGCCATTGTACAGAACACTGGTGAGACCTCACTTGGAGTATTGTACGCAGTACTGGAGACCATATCTTCAGAAGAATATTGATACTTTAGAGAGAGTCCAGAGAGGGGCTACTAAACTGGTTCATGGATTATTAAAACTTACCAGGAAAGGTTAAAGGATCTTAACATGTATAACTTGGAGGAAAGACGAGACAGGGGGGATATGATAGAAACATTTAAATACATAAAGGGAATCAACACAGTAAAGGAGGAGACCATATTTAAAAGAAGAAAACCTACCATAACAAGAGGACATTAAATTAAATGTCTTAAATTAGAGGAGTAAAGGTTTAAAAATAATAACAGGAAGTATTACTTTACTGAGAGGATAGTGGATGCATGGAATAGCCTTCCAGCTGAAGTGGTAGAGGTTAACACAGTAAAGGAGTTTAAGCATTTGTGGGATAGGCATAAGGCTATCCTAACTATAAAATAAGGCTAGGGACTAATGAAAGTATTTAGAAAATTGGGCAGACTAGATGGGCCAAATGTTTCTTATCTGCCATCACATTCTATGTTTCTATGTTTCCATGTTTCTATATCATAATATATAATTTTATGTATATATTAATATTAAAATACACTTAAAGTACACTTACTGACCGGATTCCCCCGGCATCACTCTGCGGCGCTTGACGAGGCTGAGCAGGGAGAGCTCACAAATCAGCACTCCCTCGCCGCCCGCCTGGAGCTCAGCTGGCCGCCTGCCTGGCCAGCAGCCCCACTGGACCACGGGTAAAAAAATTCACCCACCTCTCCCAAAGATAGGGAGGCTGGGTGGATTTAAATAAAAATAGAAAAAAATAATATGTGTGTGTCTGGCTCTGGCTGTCAGTGTGTGTGTGTGTGTTTCAGTGTGTCTGTGTGTATATATGTGAGTGTCTGTCTGTGAGTGTGTGTGTGTGTCTCTGTCAGTGAATGTGTGAGTGAATGAGTGTGTATCTGTCAGTGTGTTTGTCTGTCAGTGAGGCAGTGAGCCCCACTGAGCCCTCTACCCACCAGACAGCCCCCCTACCACCTACTCACCCTACTGTCCCCCTTCCCACTCACAGCCCCCCTACCCACCTTACAGAACCCCTACCTACTCACAGCCCCCCTACTCACCATACAGCCCCCAGTCTCCCTGCCCACTCACAGTCCCCCTACCCACCATACAGCCCCCTACCCACCTTACAGAACTCCTACCCACTTACAGTCCCCCTACCCACCTTACAGAACTCCTACCCACTTACAGTCCCCCTACCCACCTTACAGAACCCCTACCTACTCAGAGCCCCCTACCTACTCACAGCCCCCCTACCAGCTCACAATCCCCCTACCCGTTCACAGCCCCCTACCCACCCATCTTACAGAACCCATACCCACCTCACAGTTCCTCTAGCTACTCACAGCCCCCTGCCCGCCTCACAGAACCCCTATCTACTCACAGCCCCCTACCTATTCACAGTCTTCCTACCTGCTCAGTCCCCATACCCGCTCACAGCCCCCCTACCCACCGATCTTACAGAACAATACCAACCTCACAGTCTCCCTACCCACCCACAGTCCCTCTACCTACCATACCGCCCCCTACAAACCTTACAGAACCCCTACCTACTCACAGCCCCCTACCCACTCACAGTCCCCTTGCCCATCTTATAGAACCCCTACTCACTTCACAGTCCCCCTACCCACTTTACAGCAGTGACATAAGCACTTAAAGGAAGAGGCATAAGACTTGGGAAATGAAAGGAAATGGGTACTAGAAAAGAGGAGGGGACATGTGGACTTAGGGAAACCTAAATTTAGGGAGAGGAGTGGACATGTGGACATGAGGGGTTTTGAAGACTTACGAAAAAGAAGGCACTCTGCAGAGGAGGGGATATGTGGACATAAGAAAGGGAGAGGACATTGGTATTTGGAGAGAGAAGATTGGCATAAGGACTTGAAAGAAGAAGGAACATAAGAACTTAAAGGAGGAATGTGGACTTAGGGAGAAGAAAGAATGTTGGGACTTGGAAAGAGGAGGGGACATAAGAACATAGAGGAGGGGACATGCGTACTTATGGAAAGGAGTGGATATGTGATGAGGAAGGGGCCTAAGAAATTTCACACACACACTCAAAATGTAACATTATAAACAACTCACTCATAGTTTACTGAATAAGAATATACCCGTCATGTAAAAATGCTATCCCCCCAGATTTGTGGGGGTTCCTACGCTCATGGACCCCATCCTGTATTATACTAAGCTAAAGGGTAAATAGAAGATTCTAATGGCATCCTGAGTGATTGTTTCTTTTATATAGTTAATATACAGTATGCAAATGGTAGGGTGTAGCACATCAGACATCGAATCTCTTACTTGCTCCTGCTGATGAGATGACCTTGCATGGGTCAGTTTGTCTTGTAGCTTCCGGTCAATTCCATGTCCATTTTCAAGACGCTGTTCTCTTGGTTTATCAAACCAGTCTGTTTCTTCCCGTCGTAGATGGTAAGCTTTGAAAATCAATGAAAGGTCAATATCTTTGTCCTGATATATGAGATTGGGAAAGGAGACAGCAAAATCTTGCCAAAAGATTTTCATGCAAATGGATTGGGTAACCATGCAGGTTAAGCAAGATTAGAGATGCAAGTATGCACATGCAGCATTTAACATGGCACTGGAGTGAGCAAAGCAAGGATGAGTAAGACCACAAAAGATCCACAAACCATTTGCCATTCAGTCAGTGGATATTCTTAATCATTTTTATTGGGTGCAATCATAAATAGCCTCATGTATACATTGCATAGAAGAAAAACAAATAACTAATGTTGCTTAATATAAATTGTATTATAAAAATTAAGCCTTTGCAAGAAAGTGGAAATAGTCTTCATTTTAAAAAAGCCCATACTCTCCCTCAATCATCATATGCATTCTATCATTTCAAAAATGGACAGCTATTTTATTGATTTTGGCTTAACAGACATTTATGAACTGATGTTCAGCCATCTTAATATCCAGACTATTTGGGAATCATTGGAAATAAAGTTCACAAATACCTGGGATTCCAAGGTTGGCCATTACCTTTAAAAAGCATTGCTCATATGACATATCACACATAAATTTTTTAAATTCCATTCCAACATTTAAAAGTATGCGTAGGGTAGAGAACCTATTTCAGATGTACCCTATCAATTCAAAACATTCTAAAATTCTTCAAAAGAATCCATAGTACAAAAGGTACATATTAGCAACTAGGTAAATTCTATACCGCTTCCTGGCTTCACTCAAATAAACTGTTAATGAGTGTGCATATGCGGTCATTCTAATCATAAGCTGCCTAGGGCCCAGAGGTTAGATAAGGGCACCAGAGCAATTAATTTACATGGCTCATTTCATCATCCTTATTTGAAGAATACAAGTGGAAGGACTGAAAACCTGCCGAGGGGCCTTTGTTTTCTTAATTTTCTATAGTTTCCATATCTTTGCACTGCTAAATATTGTAGATGAATGAATCTCTATTACCAGTGGCGTACATACCGCGGTCGCAGGGGTCGCAGCTGCAACCAGGCCCGGCCACACTGCGGACCCCTGCGACCGGGTACCAGTTGCCACGTTTTGCAGCCCCGGCCCGTGCGGCAAACGGGTGTGTTTGTATGTGTCTGTCTGTGTGTATGTGTCTGTCGAGGGGTGTATGTATGTGTGTATGTTTGTGTGTGTGTGTGTGTGTGTGTGTCTGTGTGTATGTCAGGAGGGATGGGGGGGCATGGAGCGGGCGGGGGGCCCACGGATCAGTTTTGCACTGGGGCCCCATGGATTGTGTGTACGCCACTGTCTATTACTATATATCAAATAACACTACTTGCATGTGAAAACTTATTTTTCAAATCATTTGCATGGCATCTAAATTAAAAAGTACATCTTGAGATATATTTGTTTGAGAATTTCCATTAACGCATACTATAAATACTGTAGTATAATTCTGGTTTTACTGTCAAAATACATACAATATTTTCTAAAGAGGTTGACTAAATAACTTTAGCCACTAGTCTGAAAATTGATTGGGTATAGCATAAAACAGAGACTAGTATCACAGTTTATTCTGCATATAGTATATTTAACTTATATCGATTTTAACCTTACATATACGATGGTACTTCTGTTTGTATCATTATAATTTCAACACCACTATAGACAGTGGCATGGCTTTACGTATAGCAATCTGTCAACAGTTAAATGAGGAATTCTGCTAAGAATGTGAAACATATTCACAATTGTCAAAGACTGAAATATAAGGAAGGAGGTGCAATTTGTCTTAATAAAAAGCAGTCTTGATCCCAGAACACCAGGATCTTTGGAATATGTTCTGTGTACCATATGGCAAACGCATTGATTCTTCTTCTCTTTATATAGTTTGCATGAAATATCTTTAACATGCATATTTATTTAAAAATAATAATTAAATGTGAATTCATAATATTCTGTTCTTCTGACTTTACCTCTCTATTTAATGTTTAAAGAAATCACAGATTAATATGAGTGAAAAATCTTGTGAGGATTGTAGTATTGATACAGTTGGCTATACAAGGATTGCAGTAAATAAGTAAATTTTATAACAGCAAGAAGAGCCTAAAGATATGACTTTTTGACCAATGTTATTACATATCAATGAAACCTCATAGCTTTAAGGCCTCCATGTCCTAAGAAAAGAGAATGATCTCCTGAAATCAGCTTCATGTAGCCTGTTCCAATGATAGCACATAGTATAGTGTCACCATGGGAACAATGCATACTGTCTCCTAATTCATCTACTTTATCCCAATGTGCAGCGCAGCATCTTCAACTTTATCTTGGAAGGATTGTCCTTCCTATAAATTCATCCGCACTTTAAAATCAATGCTGTAGGCAAGCTGAAAGACTCACAGATCACAACTTCCATCATACTGCATGAACTTACCGCAGGCAAAGTAGGGTAGTTCTATCAACTTGTGAACTTACTTTCAAAATTTAGGCTTAAGGGAGAGATTGAAAAATAGGAATTCTATATGTTTTCCGAGTGGCTTATTTTAGCTAAAATTCTGATATATTTTTAAATCACTAAAACTCTATATATTGTTCAGATATTTATGCAAATTCCATTTGTCTTTCCTCCTCCTGAACTTTGCAATTTTCTTTTATATATCGGAGTATTCCACTTTTTTATTAGACAAATAATATTTAAAACACACACTTTCAAGAGTTTTCCTCTCTTTGTCAGACCTGAGGAAGAAATGAAAACTCTTAAAAGCTTGTGTTTTAAGTATTATGTTAGTCCAATAAAAAAGGTATCGTTGGATACTGCAATACTCTGGTATTTTGGCATCTTATATATATCTGCAAAAGCATTGTAAAGTGAAAAAAAAACTAGAATCTGACATGTATAAATGAGGCATGTGTGTTATTATTAGTTCTTATCAAGCATTAAAAGTGCTGTTCATGCATCAAAGTAATGAGAAAGTGACATGTTTTGAACCTTCATTCTAAGGAATCACTATACATTGGCATTAACATTGCATTATTGTACATCCTTAACGTAACTGGCTATGTGTTGAATTAAAGACTATATTCAATATCAAAGTGAGACTTTTATTCCCTATAGTTTATATATGATATACAGCCATTCAATTTTCAGCCTTTCACCAGAGGTTTCCAAATAGTACATAATAATATGCTAGCTCGATACCACTACATATTAACTAAGAAATCTATTCACTTAACAGAAAATTCGGATGAATTGGCAAAAGAATTGTAACATTAGGTCACACGTGGCTGAATAAAAAATAAAAACAATTCTCCAAGGTTATGCTGAATATTTTCCCCATTTGTTAGCCAAAATACACTGCTAAGTGAAAAGACCTTTACTTAAAATTATTATTCATACTATATTTCAAAATTGCATGTGTGTTTTTTAAAACAGATATTAATTATATTATATTCTTCAGATATTGTCTCTTTAAACACATGTTTCTCTGCCACATATTGTGTTATAACACATGGATTAAAAACAGTCTACTCTTGTGTATTGATTGCTTCTTTATACTTTAGTAGTAGCACCCTCTTAAAAATGATGTTCAGCAGGGATTTCAAATTCCATCATGCAGCAAAAGAACAAAGTATGCCCAATATTATGGTTTATGTATTTTTCATAATCATTTCATCTGACATAATTCCATTGATTTGAGTTATGCAAATAAAGCAGACTGATATTTGCATTCAATGATTATTGAAAAAAAAAAAATACACAATTAAAAGAATCTAATGTAAAATATAAGGACCTAGAAATGATGGTGATATAAACTTAAATTAATTATTTAGACATTTTGAATGCCACATATCATAAACCAATTAACATAAAGCTAAAACAGATTTATTCACTTAATTGGTAATTCTGGGGACCTGAGAAGAGGGTTGCAAATTTTAGGTCAAGAGTAACTAAACTTGAAAAATTCTATATATAAAAAAAAATTTTTCAGCCTGACTATTATAACTTAAACTTTGCAATCCTTTGAAAATTAACCACATTTCCAAGATAATTGAATTTATCTTTTACTAAATCAATGCCTTGAATGTTAAATATGTATTTTACTAAGCGTAAGCAGTCCTTTCCTGTGATCTCGATATTGAAAATCAATGAAGGTTTTTCACAGAACAAAATGTACATGTATAATTTTAAACTGTGATGAATTTCACTTTGAAGTGTGAAAGAATATAAACAAATGAAGTGAAAGACGATCTTATGATGTACACTCATGGAACTATTTGTGCATCATTCATTTAAAATTGCATTATCATACATTTTAGTTTTGTCCTCTATAAGTCATGGAATTTTATCAGTAGAGATATGCTTAGCATAATTATAGATCTGTGCATGATGGGTTAACTTGTCATTTGTGCCTTTGATAAAAAAAAATATATAAACCTTCAGAAGCACAGACCCATTAAGATGAACACTATAATTTGTGATGTGCTGGTGTATTTTTAGGTATAAACTTTGCATTTTTCTTAAGCCAGAGCAATGTTTCAAAGTTGAAAAATGGAAAATGTCACATTCTAAATTGTAACATAAATGCACTGTTTCTGTTACATAAATGAAATGCTTTATTAGGGAACAGACTCTGGCAAGTACTGTTCTAACTATCCATTGTACAATAATTTTAATATTCCAGTACGCTCTTAATAAAGAACAAAACTGACATGCACATACAAAACGTACACAGACTTTCTACAATACTGGCAATAGAAGACTCCTACCATCATTAAAGGAATTGTCTGGAGATTTTCCCAAAATAAACAGAAAAAAACATTCATTTATCAACATAAAAATGTCCACAAATTGTCTGCCAATTAAATAATAATAAACTATTACTAATTTTGTTTTAATTCAAATTTTAAGCATAGCAAAAATGTATGTTCTGAATCCATCGCTTGTCTGAGTGTACCTGTTTTATTTATAACTGTAGTAAACCTTTCTTTATCTTTGAATTTTCATTTACATATTTGGGTAATGAATTATCAGGTTATATAGAAAAATATTCTCAGATATTATTTTTGTGTCATCTAATACAAAGCCATTTGGATAGTGAGAAGAGGTTTTAAAATTTTTATACATGTTATTCATCTTAAAATAGTTTTATGTGTACTGACATAGCTGAAATGCCTTAGCAAAAGTGGCATTCAAAAATGTACAATTGTTTATTTATTATTTACATTTCCTAAATCAGGGAGGGTCCTTACAATCAAAAAAAGTACTCAGATTATTCTTATTGTTAAATTAAACAATTCATCTCTTTCTTCATACTATTTTGCCTGCTCTAAGTGATAAACAATCTGAATATTTGGCAATCTGTGTTATAATGGTTATTTTCTTGTGATTTTTTTATTATTATTATGACATATGGCAAAATACAGATTATTTGTAATTAAACCAAAAATACTGTATTTTACATTAAGACACATGGAAAACTATAGATTGCAAATAAACCAAAATACTGTATGTTGCTTTTTGCAATATTTAGATAAATCATTATATAAAGTATCATGCAGCTGAAAAGACATGCAGTTTATTTTTTCAAGATAATTAGAAGCAATTACAAAACAAACAATGCATGCAAATCTTTATTACAGAGCACATACACAAACATCAAATAAACAAATTAAAACACTAAAGAAAACCTTACATAAAATGTAAGTAATACTTTTAATAAGATGTCTATGAAACTCAATTATGGAAAATATCATGTTACAGTAGTATAAATACAGTTGTAGAATCAAACTCTCCTTGCTACTGCAAAGGTTTATAGCATGTGGCAAAGCAGACTGTTGCATGTGTTGTCAGTAGCAAGGAGTTTTTGAACAATAAAACATTGAGGTTGATCTATCTTCGGTGTGTAGAAAATATTTGGTATCATCCTGTATGCTAAAACTCAACGAGGGCATATCTATCAGGTAATTAATCTATTACACAATTCAAAAACATCTAGGTAGAATTATGTCAAAGAATGCCCAATGGTTGCTCAGTAATTCACCATTTAAATGAATGAGATCTACTTGCACATATGCAAGCCAGCTGCACACATTCAGAAAGATAATTATCTTAATTAAAAGATAATTGCAAAGAGCTTAAGGATGAAGGATAACAATGTTTTACTCCTGGCTGTCTTGTTCTTGCATGACAGGGTTTACTTGAACAGAAAATTGCAATGAACGTGATGTCACACATTGATTCCCAGGGCCAAATATAAAGGCCCCTGTGAACAACCCTTGCAGAACACACCTGTCCTTAATTATTTTTTGCTCACTTAAAAGGTAAAAGTATAATGCTGCAAAACATCTTTAAAGGGACACTGTAGGCACCCAGACCACTTTAGCTCATTGAACTGGTCTGGTTGCAACAGAAATAATTACCTGCTAGGGTTAACTCCTCCACTAGTGGCTGCCAACCAGACAGCCACTAGAGGGACTTCCGGGCTTGAAGGCGACTTGTGGTCGCCTAAATGACCCTGGACGTCTCCACGATATGCATGAGGACTTTGAGCCTCACTGTAAATCCTAATGCGTGTGGCCATTGCCAGGCATGCACATTACACGGCGGTGGGAAGGAGCATGGATGGGAAGGAACATCGGTGCTGGACCCAGGTAATTTATTAACCCCTTCTGCATCACAGGGGTGGGCCTTGACAAAAGGGGAAGCTATAGTGCCAGGAAAACGAGTTTGTTTTCCTGGTACTATAGTTTACCTCTAATCAACTATAAACATGTACAGACTTGCATTCATTGGCTAAGAATGGTCAGCTGTTGCTTTCAGCCATTTGGTAACCAGTAGGATTGGCCTTTTGCAGCACTGCAGGAGCAGGAAGTCATAAGCCAGCACCCCATAAGACCTGGTGCTCGATGGAGTCCCACGTAAGAGGGCGAACCTTTGCAAAATGGTTTGCCCCATTACAGGAAATGGAGACAGGTACTCCTGACATTATGCAGCAGTCTGTAGTGATTATGATAATTGGAGTAACCATTTAAAGGTAATTGATTACCTGTCTAATCCATAAAATAAGTTTTTCTAAAATCAATTAAAATCCATTCCACATAGCCCCATTTATTGCTTCTCACTTATTTATTGAAAGAATATCACAGTACACTCATCTTTAAATTTGACTTCAAGAATTTCCCATTCAATCTAGTAAGATTCATTAAGACAAGAAATGAAGCCATTCATGGCTTCCTGTACAATGAAGTAAATAATAGTAGCAACAATAGACGTAGATTGCATGACTGAATGAAAGTTACTGTCTGTTTCCATTCACTTGCAAAGAAGCACTCCCTTTCTTTTGAATGAGAAAATACTGAGCTATGTAAAATGTGACATCAGACATGAGGTCTATAATATTTTTTGTGCATTTAAATGGTCCAGCTATTAGCCCACGGGTTTTATCTAATACCAGGATGATATAGATATCGATATCAGATGATAAAATTAGCTGCAGAAAAGAAATGTAATTTTTTTTGTTTAATATAAATGAATACATATATATGTGTGTGTGTGTGTGTATATATATATATATATATATATATACACACACACACACTTATGGAAACATTCACAATTAAAAAATGAGCGTGTAGAGTATGTATATGTAATATTTATACCAAGAATGATAAAAATAACACTGTACGAGTGAAAAAAACTAAAGCAAAACATAAGACACAACCAAAAATATTTACAATATTCAAAACAATAAGTTAGAAAGATCATAACAATGAAAGCAACAGAAGAAACAGAAAAAAATGTCTAAAGTATAGTATGGGAAACTCCAAAAAGAAATTAATATCATGCACATAAATTAAGATTTGTGTTATGATAGCGGTAAAATAGTCTGATGCCATGATTACCTTCACTGTCTGACATGGCATGTTGAAAATCATCCATGATGAATGCTATATCTCGATCATAGCCACGAGTTCTTGATTCTTCTCTCATGTGCTGTTGCACCTCAGGCAGTGAATGACTGGAACCAAACTGGTCCCTGCTATCTGCTGATATTGGAGGTAATGGACCAGCAGCTGCTCTTGCCATTCCCATTGGTTGGCCAACAGGACTTAATGGACTTTCTTCCTCAGAATTTTGTGCTACAATTGGAATTCTTCCCCTGCTTTGACTAATAGGAAGGCTGGATGGTTTTGTTCTACCAGAAGGTGCTACATGACTAAAGGAACTATCTAATGTTTCAGGCTCATTAGATTTTAGTCTCAAAGAAGAGCTTGATAATTCCCTTTTAATGGATAAATCAAGTCCATAAATTGAGGAAGGCCTAGATGAAGGTCTTGATCTACTGCCACTTACATAAGGTTTATCAACTTCATCCTGCATAGATGTCCTTAAAGTGGAAGTTAAAGTTGCCCCAAGATTTTGTGCATGGGCAGGGCCTAAATATTTTTGTTGGTCTGTAATATTTTTCCTTAATCCATACGTAATATCATCCTGAAGAAGTCTTACTTTTGAAGAAATACTTGGAATTGATGATGTACTAGAAGAAAGATAGCTTGAATAGTCAGGTTCTATATCTCTACTTTCCTGTATTGGAGAAAATTTAGAAATTTTAGAGTCAATCAAAGCTTTTTTATGCTTGGATTGTTTTTGATAGAGGATGGCAGGGGGCAGCTGTTTTGCAGCTTGCTTTTCTAATGTGAGCCTGCTAATGCTATATTTCTCATTTTTAGGAAAATGTCTATACAGACTGTCAGAATGATAATATGGTGAATATCCAGCAAGAGGATCCAAAGTTTCTGTACCTCGGCGAAATTCTTGTTTTATTTGATGCTTAAGAAGTTTTAGCTCATAAGGATCTTCCATTGCATCTTCATCAGCTTTTCCATATGAATGTAATCGAGTGGAAGATGATATTGGAGCTAAAAAGTCTGTGACTTCAGCAGTCCTTCGTGAGTCTACACTTCGCAAAATGCGATCAGCTTTAGATAACTCTTTTTCATGGAGTCCAAATGCAGAACTCAAAGATCCAGATCCTTTAGTAAGTTCACCAATATCATCAATTAGAACATAATTTCTGGAAGCATGATGTTCTAAGTCTGCATAAAATGATTCTGCAGATATACTAGACATTGGACTACTCGCCATACTACTCTTTTCATCTAACCCTAACCGTAAGTCCAAACTACTGTATTTGTTGCCAAGATGAGAAACTGAGTAGTTGCTGTCAGAGGATACGGGTGTTATTATAAGTGGTTGGTTTCTAATAACATCATAATGTGATGGGATCTTAGGCTCTAAATCTAAAGCTCCCTGCCTTGTCTTTTGTTGCAAGAGAAGCATTTGAGACTGATGTTGATAGGAAGGTTGCTGTATAGGTGCTGACTGTTGTTGAGGAGCATAAGACATAGTTGGCACAGACTGAAACGTTGGCTGGGTCTGATATGATGAAACTTGGTGATATAGGGTTTGCTGATAAGGGGATTGCTGAGAATATTGGGTTGGTGCTTGAGTAAGCAGAGTAGGGGTTTGATATTGATATTGTGTATAAGGACTTGTAGGGGGAACGAACTGTGTTTCTGATTGAGTTTGTGGTGGTAAATATGGAGTATATTCTGTTTGAGGAGCAGTTTGTGGTCTTTCTAAGCCAAGGTGGCTTTCTATTCTGGTAGGTCTTGTGCTATTAACTTCACTGTCAGACATATAATCCCGTTCTTCTGCAACACCCTGTAGATATGCCCTTTCTCGCTTTTCTCTCTCTTTTAACAAGGCTTCTTTTCTTCTGTTAATGCCCATTTCTAAATATCTCAATTTTGCATCGATTTCTTTTTCTTCCTCATCTAATTCAGCTTGTTTCTTGCGTAACTTTGAAGACTCTCTTTCCACTAGGTCCAATTCTCTATCAATATCTTGAAGAATTTTGGCTCGAGCCATGGTGGTAGTCCGACAAATTCTTCTGCGGGAAACAGAGCCAACAGTACTATATGGCGACTGAATGCCATTGTTTGCTTCCTCTGGTGGAGGATTTGGCAGGGTTCTTTTCACTTTCTTTTGGGTACCACTTTGAATAGTTTTGGTCTGCAACAAAGATATAATAGATAGAAGATATTTAGGTAAACTAAACAAACACTGACAAGTGAAGAATACTCTTCCAATTTTTGTTTTAAAGAAATTCAAGTTAGAGGTATCCTGAAACAGGCATTAGGATACCAGTTACAGTTGTAATAAAATATAAAATGCTTCCTAGGAATGAATAGACTGCATTTTAGAACATACTGGTATTCACCTTTATATCAAATCATTATTATAAATCAACTTCATAACTGATCTATTCAAAATGTATACTATAATTAACAATTCTATAGTTCACTAGATTTCCAATTTAGCTAATAAGACTAAAGATTGTCTAATGGCTATTCACACATTGTGCAGTTAAAGTGTAATCACCATTAATTCTAAAACAAAGACTTTCACAGTTATAAATATATTTTAACAGTGTTTCACATTACTGTGCTTTAAAATACTGTCCTAAATAGAGCATGTACCTCTCCTGCATAATGATATGCAATTCATATTAGTCTTTACATGTCTGTCTGATCCTGAAGAGGTAGATTTGTGAAGCTAATTGCAAAATGTTGACTAAAGATGTGCGTATGAAATTTGCAGTTACAGTGGATATGTTTTGTTATCAGTAACTGTTCTCTCCCACTGTTGGATTACACAACCATTTATTAATATAGATAAATCATATTTTATGAAGATTAGTAAACTAATAAAGATCTGCGGATGTATGACTGCTCATGTTTCTGCTCTAAAATGTTAAATGTTGTGGTCAGAAGTTGTTAATTCAATATGACATGACTAATTATGGATCTCTCCAGCTAAGAGATCCAGCTAAGCATAAAGCAGCTACAAGAAACATAATCTTGCTTGTTTGTTTTTTAACTGCAATACACAGTTAAATACAATTCACTACCACATATTGTTTAATAATCATAAAAGGACAGTTATCTCATCACGTGGATTGGTTTTCCCATCATAGGTACAGGTTTTGCAGGCTTTTTAATCATATCTGCAATAATGTGTCCCTGTTTGCATCCATAAATACTGAAAAACTAGGCTTGCCTATCAGAGTAAAATGGCACACATGTTTACTTTATTTTGTGATTCTGGGATTTATTTATTGTAATTTAGTCACATCAGGTTATGGTTTTTGGTGTTTTATGGCCTAATAAAGAAGATTGAAGATTAACGCAATCAAAAAGTAAGTAATAGGTAAACAACAGGTTAAATATTTTTATAATATTTCATCCCTATATCACGAACACTTATTAGCACAAAGGGGACTAGTTATGGTCAACGGTCTTTTCTGGATTTTTTTTTGGGGGGGTGGGTGGGAGGGTGCTTGGGTTTTAACCTTTTCAGGGCAATAATATTAGGCACCCCCTGGCTCATTTAACCCTTTTGGGCCAAGACTTAGGTCAATACCTGGCTTTTTTTTTATCAACACATGTGGATTGTGTTTTTGGCATCTACTGGCCCATGTAAACACTTCAGTTTTTTTGACACATTACTAATATTCTGGATCATTAAACTGTATATTGACCAAGGCAATAGCCATCTCCTGCCACTATTAACCTTAAAATGACCAACATTATGTTATTCTTAACTTTGCTCTAAATGATTGAATTGAACTAGAACAATCTTCTTGCTAATGAATAGCGGTTTATGTATCCTATGAAGTGATTTATCTCTAATCAGAAGAAAATTTACACCACTTATTAGATAGCATTTTTGGTGTAACTTCTTCTGAGAAATAATTTTTTTGGTGTATCCCATTTAATTGACCTGAAAATATTGCAAAATTACAACACTAGAAAGCCTTATTAATGATATGGAAAATTATAAATAAGTACATAAGATAAATTAACATGCACAAAAAATAAATAAATGATAGCATGGGCAAAAAAATCTCCAAAAAGTATTTACAAGGTTGCCATCAGTGGATTACAGCCAGTACTCCATTATGTCCTGGGGCACGTTAGTGCTATGCTGTCCTATTGGGGCGGTGTACATAGCTCTATGGCAAGACCACATTCAGGATTAAAAGCACAGTTGGCTCATTCACGGGTGATGTTGTCTACCCCCATTGATTCCCAGAATAGTAAGCAGTCTCACAGGACCACAAGAAAGCCAACCTCCTCTGGCACAAAGGTAGGCAAAAAGGAGGGTGGCTAAAACAGAGCCTAATATCTGTGTTGATGGCAGTCTTTACATGTGTATGGCAGTGCGTGTTGCACTCTTTGTGAATCAGTGTTTTATATATCTGGAACTGTCTATTTTTGGCTGAGTGTATGGCTGAGTGTATGGCTGTGTCTGGGAATGCATCTGTGTGTATGTTTGTGCATATGTGTGCCTAGCCTATGGTTTTATAAGGAGCCCAAAAGTTCTGATTGCAGCACTGAATATATATATATATATATATATATATATATATATATACAATAACATAACATATAAGGGAAGGTTCTGTTATCACAACCATGCAGCTTTGCTGCATGCGTGACACTACTCTTACAATCATATTCAGTCAGCTCTTCTTCTCCAAATGCTACAAACCTCAAAATAATGAGTTACTGTACCCAGCTCTACAAAGTATGCTCTGAGTGGCACTACTCTCACTATAATTTACTGCCAGTTTTAGTGCTTCTTACAATATTACTATAACTGTATTTTCTTGTTCTTTGCCCCATGGGGCAAAAGGTAATGTCAACCCTGCTGTTTGAACTAATATTACTCTAATGATTACATGTTGCCATCTTGTTTTGGGTCAGGACGTTTGCATGTTTTTTTCCCTTACAGAAATAATCAATTATGGTATGGTTCTGTTACTTTTACTATATGAACAACCAATAAATTGTAAGGGTATCAAGATTTCAAGAATGCCTGGAAAAGGGACACTAGAGACCTTGACAATAAGTAATTAAAACAATGAAGAGAAAACATATGTTTTTTACTTTGGGAATTGGCAGACCAGAGGGGTTAATAGACCTCTCTATGCTTTCTCTATAGATTTAATTTTGTATATCGATAGTAGCTACAATACTGTGAACATCAGGTTTGAACTGGGATAAAATAATCAGCCTAGGCATTTTAAGGCAGAGCAGCCCAGTAAGAATTCAGTTGTGTTGGGTTAACATTAGTAACATACATTGTCACAGCATAACTAGCTAATATTATATCTATAATAATAATTATTGTTTTATAAAAGGGACACTATAGTCACCAGAACAACTACAGCTTATTGAATTTGTTCTGGTGAGTAGAAAGTGCAGTCTTTACATTACAGCCTAGTGATAACTTCACTGGCCCTCCTCAGATGGCTGTTAGAGGTCCTTCCTGGGTCATGGCTGCCTAAAATGTATCCACACATTCAGTGTCTCCTCCCTCTCCATGCAGACACTGAACTTTCCTCATAGAGATTCATTGATTCAATTCTATGAGGAGATGCTGATTTGCCAGGGCTGTGTTTGAATCATGCTGGCTCTGTCCCTGATCTGCCTCTTTGTCAGTCTCAGCCAATCCTATGGGAAAGCATTGTGATTGAAATCAGGCTACCACTTCTGATGATGTCAGCAGACACATTGTTTTTCTGAGGCAATTCTACAGCTTCAGGCTTGAATACAGTAAGATTTTGCTATATTTATGGAGGCATTATGGGCCCAGGGGAGCTAGATGGTGGTTTTAACACTGTAGGGTTAGGAATCCATGTTTGTGTTCCTGACCCTATAATGATCCTTTAATAAACCAAAAAAACTGGCATTTCAATTATTTCACTATAAATAATGATTAACATTGTCTGCTTGTAAAGTTGAACCTACTATGATTTTACTGGGTGCAGTGCATTTTTTTATCTTCATTATTCAATGTGCTAGAAAAAAACTCTTTACAAAAATGTAGGTCATCAGATAGTCTCTGCTATATTTTTGATGTGGGTGGGGAAATTATGTAGCACAGACTACAAAATACATTGTAGGTTTATATTGTTGCTATGGGCTATTATTTACGTACATTTGCAATTCTTTTCAAATAGTTTTTATACATACATTTTTATAAAACATATTCTATTTTATTCCACTATTCTATCCCAATTCTCCTTGACCTTTCCGCTGCTTTTGAGATTGTTGATCATCAACAGCTTCTTCTCATCCTCCGTAATCTCAGTCTACAAGATATTGCTCCTCCAAGATAGGTGCTCCTCCTACCTCTCCCAGCGCTATAACAGTGTTTCTTTCTCTTCCTCATCTCCCCTACTCAATCTATACTGCCTCCCTTGGTGAACTCATCAGCTCTTTTGGCTTCCAATATCATATCTTGTCAAATATATTTTATTGAAAGGTTTTCATTTTTAATAACAGTAATCATTGTAAAACAATGAAATATATGGAATAAAGAATAAGACTATATATAAATCAAACAAACAAAAAGAAACGGGGAAAAATATCCATACATTATAAAATTGATAACATATGTTTTATGAAAAACACTACATAGTATCAAATAAGGTGTAAAAATACTTTACATGTACCGGTGATAAATAGAACAGTTGCATATACAAACAGAGCAAAAGCAAAAGAAGAGCCACATAAACTACAATCCGGGAAAAATTTCCTTTCATAAAGAGTGTTTTCGTTTGACATTATCCTCCCATATGTTCCAGCATTAAGTTAATGATTCTGTTGTGTTTGATGGCAATCTGAGGTGCATGCACTTATTCTCTAAGGCCAATGTTAATACTTCTTTAGTAGCAGGAATTACATCAGACCTCCAATAATGTGGTATTACCATTGTGCTCACTACCTACCATTATCTTATCTACGTTGGTAAAGTTTTTAGGAAATAACTTGAATGAACATAGTTCTGGAGTCAAAGTCACAACAGAAGGAGTAATATCCCTGATTACTGTATGTACATTCTTCCAAAATAATTGTAAACGTGGACAATGCCACCACATATGGGAATATGTGCCTGTCTGCCCACAGCCACGCCAGCAGAGATTTGTAGAATTATGGTATGAGCCTGGATGGGATCAGATACCACCGATTTAAAACTTTATAGTGGTTCTCTTGGTGATCAATATCATTTTTTTCTATTTGGGACTTGTCTAAATGAGTATATTTTTGGTCAAGTGTTGGGACTACAAATATCTTGCTTAATCTGGTAACTACAATTTCATATTTAGTGGCATCTGAATCTTCTAAATCATGTTTTAATTTAAATTTGTAAAATGGTAACAATTAATTATTTAAAAAAAAATCTTCCAGATTATGTAGAGAGAGGGAACAACAGAAACCAACATCAACTACAGGAGTATCATATATTAAAATGGACACTGGCATGGCCCTGGACCAAAAAACCTGTTCCCTTTATCTGCCTAAACATTATATCCCAAGTCTTTAATGTTTTCCTGGTTGTGGGAAGTATTTTCCTGATTTTAGGGCACAAATTATAAGGTAACCATAACCGTTCTTTAATCGAATATGGAAGTAACCTTTCTTTTTCAATTACTTAATTAATCATTTGGACACAATTAGATGTTTTTTTTTTTTTTAAAATTACCAAAAATTTCCCAAGATAAACTGGAGACTCTAAACTTGGCTATAACCCACGATGAGGTGTTGGAGGAAATTAAAAATACTGCTACTGGTAAGGCACCAGTGCCGGATAGTTTTACCATGCATTACTACGTGCTAATTTTTGTCCTATTTAATTTCTCAACAAGCCATGCATGGCACTAAGAAGTTTATCAATCTTATTCATTAAATTAGAACAGACAAGCCACGGATGGCACTAGGGGGTTTATCAATTTTATTCATCAAATTAGAACAGATCGTACACCTTCTCTGCTTCTTTCATTGCACGCAGAAAAGGCGTTCAATAGAATACACTGGGGATATTTGAAAAAGGTTTTATTTAAATTTGGTTTTACGACTTCTCTAGTAAATGCAATATTTGCTCTGAGTGTCGGCCACGGGTTTCATCTCAGAAAATCTTCCACTTACTAATGTTACGAGACAGGGTTGTTCCCTGTCCCCTTTATTATTTATTCTGGTGATGGAACCCCTGGCTGAACTAATTAGGAATGACCCAAAGATAGAGGGTATTGCGATTGGTGGTGTCACTCATAAGATTGGGCTTTTTGCAGACTATATCATTTTGTCTTTAAGGAACCCAGCATCTCTTTCCTTGATGCGCATGTTAAAACAATTTGGGGATGTTTCCTATTATAAACTCAACAAAACTAAGATGCAGGTTTGGTCCTTTTGTGTTCCACGGCCTGTAATGGATGGTCTGAGGGATACCTTCAATTTTGAGTGGAGTGAATCACCTGTGGCTTACTTGGGCATTAGCTTAACCAAAAATCTGTCGAACATGCATGCGTGTAACTTGGCAAATGTCTGGCCAGAACTATAGAAGGAAATGGACAGATGGAGCGAGCTGGAGATATCATGGCTGGGTAAAATACATTAATTAACAATAAATATTCTCCAATATCATTTCTATGTGGATGACATGCAAATCTGTCCTTTCCTCAGAGGCGGCTCTCTAATTAGACGGCTTCCTAAGGCCTTGCACTGGCTGAGGCCTCGCGGCCACCTAAATCACCTAAGGGCAGACTCACATGTCCGGTCTTCGGAACCATACACTGCAGTCGTTTATAAACGATTAGCATACTTGCTAATTGCATTTATTTACTTCAAATTAAGTGTGCAAATTATGTCATAAGTCAGAGAGCTCCCATCACAGCGGCACAGGGAGCCGCAACACTGCAAGCCTCTGAACAATGAATACAGTGCTGCAAGCCCATCCTTCAATAACAACTACAGCACCTTAGACAGACAGTGCAACCCCTATGTATTTTGTCTCTTTGGGTGTTAGTGGGGGCCTCATGTTTGAGTTTTGCCTAAGGCCTTACAAAGTCAAAAGCCACCATTGCCTCTCCTGATCTCTTCCTGCCCCTCTTGACTAGTGTCTCTGACTTCCTCTCTGCTATTTCTAACTCGATGGCTGCCCTCTTCCTTAAACTCAACTTCTGGCCTTTTCTCCCTCAAGTGTTCCTACTCCAGTGTCTCTCTGTCTCCAAGTCAACGGCGCTACTATCAGCCCCACCACGCAGGCTCGCTGCCTAGGTGTTCTATTTTACTCCAACCTCTCCTTCACCCCTCATGTCCAGTCTATCGCCAAATCCTGCCATCTCAAAAACATTGCGTGCATCCACCCCTACTTAACGCCAGATGCGACTAAGGTGCTGGTCCTTGCCACTGTTCTTTCTCGCCTTGACTATTGCAATCCACTTCTCAGTGGTCTTGCGTGCTCCCAACTTGCACCATTACAACCTATAAAGAATGCAGCGACAAGGCTCATCTTCCTGTCTGCCTGCACCTCCCACACCTCACCCCTCTGTCAGTCCCTACATTGGCTTCCCGTATGATATAGGGCTCAATTTAAAATTCTGGTTCTTGCTTTCAGATCTCTGCCTAATGCTGCTCCCACCTATGTATCCTCCCTTATACACAAGTATGTCGAATCTAGGCCCCTATGCTAGCAAAGACTTATGTCAATCTCCTGTTTGTACTTCCACATCTGATGCTCGCCTTCAAGACTCATCTGGGGCTGCACTGTTCCTGTGTAATTCTCTTCCCTTCTCCATTAGATGCTTACCCAGTCTCCACTCCTTCAAAAAAATCATTAAAAAGTCACTTCTTCACAAAAGCCTATGAATTAAACGGTTAATAGATTCCTCTCCTGCAACTGCCATTGCTTCTATAATACTATCCTTACCTTTTGTTTTACTTTACCCACACTACCTCTAGCATGTAAGTTCATTGAGCAGGGCCCTCAACCCCTATGTTCCTGTGCATCCAACTTGTCTGTTTACAATGACATGTTTGTTAGTCCACCCATTGTAAAGCGCTGCGGAATTTGTTGTCGCTATATAAATATATTAATAATATTAATAATATAAAACATAGCAATATAATTTTTAAAGCAAGCAAGTAATGAACATATTACATTGAAGAAATTTAAAAAGTGAAAGAAATTATAAAAGTAAAAAAATAATAATAATAAATGTAATTTAAATGATACAAAAGTAGAATAAAATGGCAGTAAATCCAGTAAGACAAACTCCTTTTGGCTCCTGTTCAATCTGTCCTCATGTCAGTTCTGGAATGACATGGCATATTGTTGGGGATGTGAATCACATCTTTATTTGCAGTCATGTATATAGACTATAATCAGATAAAGGTATTTAGAGTCTTTGTATCTATGATGGGTAAATAAAAATTTAAAAAAAAAAACATACTCTCCAAAGTGCAGTCAAGTCATTTTACAATCATAATTGCACTCCTGGCTGGCTGTAGCATGTCTCCAAATGTGTTTCAGATGTCAACTGCTGCGCCTTTCTAGGTGCACATCAATGTGATGTAATTCCTGATGCTGAAAGCCTGACAATACCACCACTGACACTTGGTATGTGCACTGCTATTCTTAGTTGGTTACTTTAACCAAGACTCAGTGTTTTCATAAAGCAATGGTTTTGGTTAGAGTAGCCCACCCTGAGGTGGACAGATCCCTAACATTTAAAAAAATAAGTAAATGCTAAAACTAACCTGCTTTATATAATTAGAGCTGCCAGCTGTCACCCTAGGCCCCACCCTTAATAATATGTAGTCCCATCAGCTGATTGTGGTAGGGGGTGGTGGGATAAGGATGTAGTCTGTCTACACCCATTATTAAATGACTGTCCCCCACCTGATGAACAATGGTGGGATCATGGGAAGATCATGCCCTCCTTGTTACTTTACAGGACCATCCCATATGGGATGGTGCTTTTCTAGCAATTACACAGCAATGGCTGGCCAGTCACTATTTTTTAATGTTTAGTAGCTATAATCCAAACCTCTTTTATAGTAATATAGGGACCATGTTGACCCCCAATAGCTAATGTTTTTAATATATATTATTTTCACATTTTAATGTGGCAGCAGGCTAGCAAGCACTGTCCACCGCCACATTGTTTAACTTGCTGCTGTTAACTATTTTCCCGCTGGCTGTGTCATGGAGATTAAAGTTTGGCCGACATTCAGTAAGTAAAATGAAATTTTACTAAAGCAAACAGGATCTGAATGTCGGAAGAATCAATAGACAAAAAAATAAATAAGACAATTGAACCTTAAATTTATAAACTGCTTTGTTTTCCTGGCACTATAAGATACCTTTAATTTTAGAGATGTGAGTAGGGGTGTGGCCAGGAATGGAGTTGTACTGGTAAATGACCATTTATGTAACTAAAATGTTATGTAGAAGAAGAAAAATGTATCTTATTTGCACAGACTGAGTTCTAAACACATTTAGTGCAGTTTAAATATTTACTACTGTTAGAATTATGGCTATGGAGCTCTGTTGTACATGCAGGTATATATGTGGAGCTCCTAGAAAAGAGGGACATTATGATGTAAAAGAGGGACAGATAGATTTGGGCCCAAACTAGGAACTGTCCCTCCCACATAGGGAGCTGAGGTGTACCTAGGTTTCTTGGAACCTGGGGCAGAAATGTATTTTGGCCCACTCCTTCGCAATAAGCATATTCACATTCATATACACATACACATTTATATACATTCATAGACACACATACTTATATACATCACACAGACATACACACAGATAGTCATACACAGGCACCTATGCGTACAGATAGGCAAAAGCAGGCACTTACACTTGTACACAGGCAATGGTATATTTTGGTTTTGTGCTGCCCTAGGCATGACTAAACCCGTGCATCTACTAATCTAAATTTGCCCCACTCCTTCGTGTCAAGGCTGCACCTCTTCCGGTTTAAGTCCAACACACACTTTGACTGACAGACACACACACATACTCACACACACACATTCATTGACAGACAGATGCACACACACACTGACAGAAACACACACTCATTGATAGAAACACACTTTCACTGACAAACCCCATCCCGCTTGGGAGATATACAATTAAAACGTTAATAAAAAATATAATATGTGAATTAAATCTTAAAAGTGTGATATTGTATCAAATTATATATAAGGAATTGACAAAAACCCGGTGAGCATGCAAGAGACACTATTTTAAGTCTGGGGTGGCTAAGGTGTAGTAAATTATGAACCTCTTATCTCTTCTTCTAGTAAAAAAGAGATATACATATGGTCCAATACGGTCTTGGAGTGACCGTTTGGATACATTTTATTTCCTCATTATTGCCTTTTAAATGCTTTGGTTTAGGAGAAATGTAATTCCAACAAAATTCGCTAAAAACTTTCCAACTATCCAAAATTATTTTTGTTTATCAAAATATATGATATTAATTCATTTACGCTAAAATCAGTTTGCATTCATACTGGCAGTGAGCTTGTCATTGCTTCTATTAAAGATAAATAAATATCTACAGGCAGATTAGTATTGTTATTGCTCAATAATAAAAAATCAGTAGTTCTGAGTGGGATTATTATTTCAGGAGATATTATCTCTAATCCAGAAAACAATGCGGTGCAACATCTTTATGTTTCTAGTTTATCAGCTGATTTATATAAAATGTAAATAGTAGGAAAAAAAGGAAAAAAATATTGAATAAATTAAATCATGGAGAATTTATTTAGGTTATTAAGGTAACAATTATACAACTGTCTGCTTTAAAAAAAGTAATTTTACTTTTTATATTGATTTATCGATTAAAATTAAAATATGATTGTTTTTAAAACTCAAATCTAAATATTTGCAACTTGATCTGTATTTACAGATCTATCCATTAACGGTCAAGTTATACTAATTTGAGCAACACTAGCTGAAATATGAAAATCTTCAAATTGCAACCAAAAATCCAGTTGTTACTTGTTGCGACAACCCACATTGATCAGGCCACTTAAAATTCGGGGCAGCTAGAAAAGTTGCAGTCTTGCTAAAGCAGCAAGCCAGCTGTTTGCTAAATTGCTGAATTGCTAAATCTTGTGACCAACTCCTAAAACAGTGCCAGGTTGGTTGATAAATTAATGGATTTTAAGGTCACATGCCTCAATTTGAGAAATAGAAAAAGTAGGCAAAATATATAAAGCTGCCTCCCTATGCTTCACATAATGTCTGGTCAGTGTTGAGAAAATAATTTGCAGTTGTTCATTAGATCCCTCAATAATGAGATGGAACACAAAAAAGGATCCACAACATTCTCATTATTTTCAAGTGAAGGGCCAATGGAATAGAGTCCATAGTCCCCTCCAAATCAAGGGCTAAGGGAAATCCAAATTAGCAAGTTTATTCAAATAATTAATGATCTACCACCTCCTTTTACTCCAAAATAAAATGTAATTTAAACACTCAAATGTCTGTTAAATATATTTTGATAATACTAATAATGTCCAGTAATTTATCACATTTACTCATTTTCAACTGCTTTCATTATATTCATTTTACTGAAAGATTGCTGCATATTTTATTAATTCACTACTTGAAAGCTATATACACTGATCAGCCACAACATTAAAACCATCTGCCTTCTATCATGCAGGCCCCCCTCATGCTGCCAATAAAGCTATGTGGTATCCAGGCATGGACTCCACAAGACCTCTGAACATGTCCTGTGATATCTGGCACCAAGACATTTGCAGCCAATCCTTTAAGTACAGCAGAAAGTTGCAGGGTGGGGCTTCCAAGGATCCGATTTGTTGTTCCAGCACGGATTGAGTTCTGGGGCAACACCTTGAACTCTTTTTCATTTACTTCAAATAATTCCTGAATCATTTTTTGCAGTGTGGCAGGGTGCATTATCCTGCTGGAAGAAGCCACTAGGATCAGGGAATGCAATTGCCATGAAGTGAGGTCTGCAACAATATCTAGGCAGGTGAAACATGTTAAAATAACATCTACATGAATGCCAGGACCCAAGGTTTTCCAGCAGAACATTGTGCACTGAGCATAGCAATGCCTCTGCCAGTCTGCCAACTTTCCATAGTCCATCCTGCTGCCATCTCCCGTGTAAACAATGCACGGGATGTATAAGAAAATGTGATTCGTCAGACCAGGCGACCTTCTTCCATTGCTCCATTGTCCACTGCTGATGCTCACATCCAAATTGAAGGTGCTTTCAGAGGTGGGCAGGGGTTATCATGAGCACTCTGACCAGTCTGTGGTTATGCAGCCTCATGTGCTGCAAAATGTGAAGCACTGTGTGTTCTGATACATTCTATCATACCAAACATTAGATTTTTCATCAATTTGCGATACACTAGCTCTCCTGTGTGATCAGCTAAAAGGGCTATTCTTCACTCCCCCTCGTGCATCAATGAGCCTCGAGCACCCATGACCCTGATGCCGGTTCACTGGTTGTCTTTCCTTGCACTATTGCTGGTAGGTTCTAACCACTACATACTGAGAACAGCCCACAAGACTTGCTGTTTTGGAGATGATCTGACCCAGTCGTTTAGCCATTGCTCTTTGGCCTTTGTCAAAGTTACTCAGACCTTTTTGCTTGCCCATTGTTCCTGCTTTCAACACAGGTAATTCAAGAACTGACTGTTCACTTTCTGCCTAAAATAACCCACCCCTTGACAGGTGCTATTATAATGATATAATCAATGTTATTTACTTCATCTGTCAGTAACTTTATATTGTGGCTGATCGGTGTAACACCTATTAAATATTATTAATTCACATTCCCCCCCACTTATTATTTGAGTAAAGGGGGTATTTTAAGATTTCTTTAAAATGAGGGCATACAAAATAGTTACATAATATATGTTGTTTGAAATAGTGTAGGAGTTAAATTACAATTTTGAAGCATAGAGCTCTTGTGAGAAACATAGAAAAATAAAGAAAGCCAAATAATTTACTTTTGGGTATTTGTATGGAACCAAAACATTTTTGGGGATAATGAATCCAAAAATTGACATATATTAAAATAATTACTGTGTATAATGTCTACATAAGCAATTCATAATTACTTGCTAAAATTCAGATATCTGTATAATACATGGCACAGCAGCCCTGTAGTGTGGCTAAAATTATCTCTCTCTCTTTCCTTTCCCTTGGCTGCAAGAATATATTTTATGTCACATTGCCTTTTGTACTGTAAGGAGATAGGGGTAACCCTGACAAAAGGACTAATGAGAGCTCTATATCTCTGCCAGGTTAACAGCAGTGCTGGAGCAGAGAGCAAGATAAATAGCAGTCTATATTTCATTTTGCACTTCTTTGAAATTCAGAGTAAAATGTATCTTTAGTGTACATGAGATTGGGAGCTCACTTTTCAGTATGACTGAATAAGCAAAACTGGAAAAAAAAAAAAGAATGTATTTAATAGCATCATGTATATACATACATATGGCATTAAACTGCCATATGTATGTATATACATGATGCTATTAAATACATTGCCATTGCCGAAATTCAAAATAATTACATAAATAAATAAAAATCCCTGTTGAGTAGATATACCCTCAATGAAAACATCAATTCACTTTTTAATGTATTTTTGTTATTGGTGGAATATCTAAAAACAGCTTGCAAAATCTGCAGACCTCTTGTGTCCAGCCTCTGCAAATCCTCAACCCCAACTAGACTTTGTGTGTCTGTCCAGTCACAGACTTCCTAATTCAGCTCAATGAGAAATCTTTGTGAGGCACATGCACTAGGCCAGTGGTTCCCAAACTAATTCCTCATGGCCCACAAACAATCCAGGATTTATGTATTCCCCTGTTTTATTTTAATGGAAAAACTGACAAAACGTGGACTGTTAGCGAGTCTTGAGGACTGGTTTGGGAAACACTGCTCTAGGCAATTGCCTGTCTTATGAGTTTAGCTCTACTGAGCAAAACAACCAGGAAGTAAAACGACTCATTTCTTGATAGCCAAGGGGGTGTAGCAAGGCTAATTTATAAAAGTACCAATTTCTGTTGAAATCTGCATTTTTTGTCAAATAAAAAAAGAGGACACACTTTTCATACATAAAGCATTTCAGCAAGCTAAAATTCTTTAGGCATCTGGAGTCAATAATTCACAAAAAAAAAACTATGTACAATCAATCATAGAGGCACAAAACATGTTACAGAATACTTTTTGGCAATAACATTGTTAATCAATATCTGTCAATTAACTGAAATGGTATTGTATGTCATGGATAGTAGTTTTAAAGTTTAACTTTAGGCGTATCTTTTTTTTTATTTATTAAAGGACTGTGCTAGAAAACGTTGTTTAAAAAATAATGTCTGAACATATCAAAGTGTTATTGAACAATTTTTAGAATTCATTTATTTTTGACATCAAATAAAAAAAACCCAACTAAGTCTCAAATTAACATTGCTAAGTAGTGGTTTTAATAGTTTAGCAAAATCATATCTGTATACATTATGTCATAAACATGCAATCATTTTTCCTTAGTTATCTTTGAATTAAGCTAGTCTGCATTACTAAACCGGTTATACAACATAAAACTCAATTTAGATATAAAGATAATATACTCACTTTCAGTAAAAGCCAAAGTAAAAGTAAATGCTTACCATGTACCCATCTGAATACTGGAACTGTGTCCTTGCAAGGTCTTCTGCAGTGGGGCTTAAAGGCTTTGGATCAGACATGGAACGTTGCATAACTTTTGTTGTTTTTGGACTAAGAGGTGGAGCTTGGTTTATATCAGCACGACAGCTAATATCATCTACTGTTTTTTCATAAGGAACAAAGGCTGATTCTATAGCACTGCTAGGTGAAACAGGTGAAATGGGCGAATAAAGAACTTTGGGGGACTTTGGAGGGGAAGGTGCCACCTGTAGAGAAGATTCTGCACGAAGGTGAGCCGAATAACCTATTTCTAAAGGAGTTGGGCGTCTTTTGTCTTTTTGAGACATATCAGTCAAATACTGGGGACTCAGATTGTCAGATTCACCTTCTGTTTGACATCCCAAGCTGTCTCCTTTAATACTTTTTTCCGGCGCAGAAATATGTTTAATAATTTCAATTTTTACATCATCCCTAGCTCTTATAGATGGTGTTCTTATTTTTCCAAGTGGTTCAGTTTGCACTGAAATTTCTGCAACAGTTTGTACAGCTATGCTAGAGACTTTAGAAAATTGCCTAGCCTTTTCTGCATCAGTGTTTCCCTCACTATATTTTCCTGCACGGGATCTTCTACGGGACCTTGTTGGAATATCCCACTCATCTTGGTCCTCATCATCTGTTTGAACACTTGTGTCAACACCCTTCTTTGATCTCCTTCTCCTGCCTGTAAAAGCCTTTTCCCCTCCATCTTCATCATCAGTTTGTACTCCACTATCTGCTATTAATTTGTAAGATCTTGGCTCTTCTTGGATAGCCCCTTCTAATTCATCATACATACCACACAGTCTTGGCATGGAACTCCTTTTTTTCATTTGTCTTTCATCATTTATATCAATCTCTTTAAGAGACATTTCTGAAACAGAGTTCAGGATGCCAGGTCTAGAAATATATTGAGTAATTCCATCTGACTGGACAGCATACCATGCTTCACCTGATGCAGCTGATGATACTGCAGTTGTTGTGTGTGGATCATTAGTCCAGAACTGGCCATCTTCAGGTGCCCCAAATTGATTTTCCAAAATAACTTGGTCCGAAGATGTCTGAGGAGGTGCCGTTTCATTAGGATCATAAGTGTACTGGTATATCTGGCATAATTTTTGTTCCTCCAGCTGTTGGTGAAGTTGCTGTTGAAGCTGCTGAATTTGTTCAAGGTGTAGTTGTTGTTGAGCTAATGTTTCTTGCCTCATCATATATTGAGCTTGTCTCTCCTCTTCTTGTTGAAGTAGAAGGTGCTGTTTCATAGACTGCAATTCCTCTAGTTTCTTTTGTACCATTATTGTTTCTTGTTCTCTGAACCTTTGAATTTCCTGCCGTTCCCATTCTAATTCCTCAGCTAATCGTTGTTGTTTTAGCTTTTCTAATTCAAGAAGTTCACGCTGAAAATTAAGCTGCTGCTGTTTTCCATCTTCAGATGGGAAGACAAAAGTTGATTCATCTTCTGTTAGTTCTGAGAAAGATTCTGATTCACTTGTTAAAATAGAAATCAGGTCAGCTGAGGTGGTAGCTGTAACTTCGACTGGGAATGATTGCATACCAGATTCAGCAACAGTCATTGCCTCATTCACATCACTTGTAGTTGTATTTAGCATACTATATGGTCTGGGCTGTGGTTGACTCTGGCTTAGGCTTGATATAACAGTGTCTGTTCCACTAGTAACAAAACTAGACAAATCTCTTACTGTTGTGCTGAAAATGGATCCAGGCTGTGTGGTGATTGCATATTGCGAAGGAACTGGAGTTGCAACTGATGAATATACAACTCCATTTGACGACCTTAAAACACTCCCCATGCTGTATGGTGACACTATGGACATAGTCATTCGTGCTTGCGAATACTGGGGGGCACTTATTCCAATTCCAGAAATAACTTGCCGTGTCTCTGGATAAGCACCTGTGTTCTTGATTTGGTAATCCAAAGCCTCACCTGAAAGCATAGGGCATAGTTATAGTCCAATTCTTAAAAAATAATGCTGCTTTGTGGATCGGAGAGCCATCCAATCTTGATGAAATAAATGGATAAAATTGCATGCAAATCTCCAGGTTAATGATTTACTTTCACAAGAAGCAAAATCATATTTGGAACATGCAGGCACATGCATGAACCTGTCAGCAAAACATATACATAAAAAGGAAAATAAAATACACCAGTACTGAAAAATACTTTGCCACAATGTCCCACAAAAAATAAAAATAAAAAAATGACACAAAACAAAATCAAAATGTCATCCTGATATGAGATGGGGTACACCATAATCACATTTCAAAGAAAGATCTGCTGGCACATCATACTGACCTGTAGTCATTTTCCCAGAAGTAAGATCTACTGCAGCTTCAGATACTCCAGTAGGATAATCAAAAGTGTTTTTACTTTTGTATAAGAAAAGTCCGGCTTCTGCCAAATTTGTATCAGACATTGAAGGTTTCATACCCCCAACACCTCTTAAGCCAGAAATCCCTGAACGATCATATTGATAATGGTCATCTCTGTAACCAAAACGATCTTCAGGCAAATTGGTGGATGACTGCTGTGAAATGCAACTTCTTCCAAATGGCAATCTATATACCACATCACAACACACAGCCCTTCTCCCAGCTGTCAAATCAACAGGCTTATCATCTTCAATTATTTCAGTAATAATTTCAGATGTGGTTTCATCTACAGTTACCATTGTTCTGTGGGATTTAGTGGTACTAAGATCGACTACCCCACTATCTACCGATTCTTGAGAAGTGTAAACATCGGTGCACCCATTAGTTAAATTACTTGGTGAAAAAGAACCCTGTGTTGTTGTTGCACCTATCACTGAATGTGTTGGAGTACCCAATGATAGATTAATTGGCACTTCTGCTTCCTCTGGAATGCCACAGCTTCCCTCTTCATGTTGTTTTGATGTTGTCAGCTTTAAAGGGGCTTTCATTGAACTTCCTAAATCAACAAGATTTTCTAAACTGCTCGTATAACTTACAGTTGTTGCACATGTCACTACTGTAACTGTTTCTGCAGCAACTGAAGATATTACTGGTGATACACTACTAAGATTTACAATAGCAGGCTGCACAGCACTTATTGGTCGACTGAAAGACCCTTGTGACTGACGCTTCATATCAAATGGTGTGGAAGACAGATCCATACAATTATCCATCTCTGTATCAGTACTTGTATAATCTATCTTGCTCAAAGTGCGTAAATCGATTATATTATTGAATTCCGATGTTTTTACAATTTGTTTTAAATTAGATTTCTCAGTAATTCCTCTTCCTGTTTGTAAATTGGTTGGAATATTGCTGAAATCTGAAACAGAACTTCTAGATAGTGAATCTGTTGCCTTGGTAGTATCTGCTGTTATTATTTGTGATAGTAAACTGGATGCAATATAAGAATCAGATGATGTTTTTATTCTATCAGCTTGCATGTAAGATATTGTAGATGAAATCGTTTCCATTGTGTGTGGAACTTCTTCTTGAGTTGGTGCCTGTAGAGGCCAACAAGTTGTTGTTTGAGCTGCAACATTTTCAGTTGGAGTTCCAGGTTCCGACGGTAATGTGATAACAACATATGTTTCCATTGACAGTTTAGTTAACCTTGGTGACGATTTGTTAGAATGGGGAGAAAGTGGTGATGTAGGAGAAGGAAGTTTGTGTTCATTTGAAGGAATCAAATTTAGAGTCATGATGGAGGTTGATGGTTGTGTTATTTTCTGTGCTTCTTGCTTCTTTTGCATAGCTATCAAGTGTTCTGAAAGCACATGTTTTGTTATTCTGCCTTCAGTTGGCCTGTGACTAAATACTAAGCCAGCTGGGATATTAGATGGCTTGGGGGGGACAGGTGGTGGAGGGGGGTGATGCTTTAAAATGGTAGTTGCATTATTTTTAAGAAGTGGTACATCTTGTGATATTTCATTGCTGGGCCCAGTACTTTTTCCTACCAGTGGGATTTTAGGTGCTGGCCTCTTCTTTAAATATACTGCTGGCTTAGGTGGTGTGGGTGGTGGTAATGGTGGGGGAGGTGGTGGTGGTGGTGGGGTAGTTGTTGGTGTAGTCAAAGGAACAGAGGAATCTGAAGAACTACTTCTAAACAATGATTTGATTTTAGATGTAACTGAAGGTACTGTAGATGTCACAGATGGCAATTTAGGGGCAGATGTAATGCTATTTGTAACTGTTGCTGCAGACGTTATTGATTGTTTGTCTGCAAATAAACCTTCAACAGGTTTAGAGCCTGCAATGTTTGAGGAATAGATAGAAACTGCTGAGTTTGTAAAATCATGTGTCTCAGTGTTTGTTTTGGGAATGTAAACCCTGTTTATGACATCTGTTGTTTTTATTGCCCCTGTTATACTTTGTTCTTCTGTAAAGGAAGACAAATCAGTTCTTCTTGTGACCTCTGCAGAATGTGAAACATCAGGCACTGAAATTATAACATGATCCACAGATGTTGTTTCTTTGCCTGCATCAGACTTTATAATGGACACAGGATCAAAACAGATCTGATTGGTAGAGGGACCAGCTGTTGTAGATGTTGCACATATTAGAGAATCATTTTGTGAAAATGATACCACAGCTTTTGAAATGTTTCCTTTGTAATCAGTTGGTAAACTAGAATCAATGTGTGTTTCTTCTGTAAATGATGTCTTTAATGCAGGTTGATTGATATTTATACACTCCGATAATGCATTTTCATCTGTGAAAGAATCACATGGACTGACAATGCATTCCTCACTTACTGATTTATCAGGACTTTCTGAAATGGCAGTATTAGATATATTTTGAGAACTGTAATCAGTGGCCATATCATCTTCCTGTTCTTCTGCTGTGAAGTGCTGTGTTATTTTAACATCTGGAATAGATATTGCATTTGATAATTGTAAGGATGACTCTAATGAAGGAACTGAAGAAATCATTTCTGATGAGCTTATTTCCATAGTTACTGAAGGTAAAAATTCTGTTTTCAGGCATATTTCAGAACGAGTTTGAGTTGGACTGGCTCCTGGTGTTAGTTGCATAGTTTGGCAGTCAATAAGATCATACAAACAAGTATCAGACTCTTGTAGTTGCTTTTCATCTGTGCTCTCCAAAATGATTATCTCATGACTTTCTGGAACAATGTAGGAACTTGAAACAATATCTTCTTGATGCACAATAGAATGGAATGACTCTGCTGTGAAGCATTCATTTTCAATATTTGGGACAATGTCAATGCAAATATCATCTTTTGTATTCTTTAACTCTCTTACTTTGTGTTCAAAAACATTGTCTTGGCTACTTAGTATATTGGCATCTAAGCTTTCATCAAAATTTTCCTCAACCAGTGACTCATAAATATAATCCTCAATTAGCATCCCTCCATATAGTGGTTCTTTTTCAAAAACATCATCTCTTTCTTTTTCATGTTGATACAATTTTGCTTTACACAATATTTCTTCATATGCTGCCTCAGCACTTTTTAATTTTTTTTGGCCATTCTTGTTTTCTGTCATTCCAACTGTTGATACATCTGTAGGAGAATAAAGAGAAACTGAAGTAGGTAGTTTGTATACTTTTTGTACTTCTATAATCTTTTCTGGGCTGATTTCAAATCCTTCTGGTTCAGATTCAATGCTGGGTGAATATTCAGAGCATGAAGATCTGTGAAGCTCTTCCATTTCAGCTGCTTGACGTAATTCCTCTGTTGGAGAAGCATCTTCAATGGGAGAAAGATTACTGGGAGGTGTCTTTGGTCTTTCTCTCCTTCTCTGAGCCCTTAGCTCATCTTTGTCTTTTTTGGATTTTTTACTAGAACTTTTCCTTTGCTGCTGCTCAAGTTCTCTTTGTTTTTCCTGCTCTTTTAAAAGCTCTTCTTCTTCTCTTAATTCTTCTTCTTCTGAAGAATCTTCAATAGTGGGAAGAACTGGCCCATGAGATCGGTGTCTAGCTTTACGTTGTTGTTTGTTTTCGCCTGACATCTTTTTATGGCTTGGACTGCTATCACTGTCTTCATCTAGCGATGATACTGAAGTAGGTGATGTGCCTGGAGTAAAGCTTGAAGCATGCAGACTAGAGGATCTTTCTTCCCGTGACCTATCTTCCGGAGAATCAGTTAAACTTTCCATCTCTAGCTCTGGTTCTTCATCATAATACAATACTGTAGGTTGTTTGGCAGATTCATCGGAGTATGTATTGGATATTGTGCTATTTAGTTCTATGGTCTTAAAACGTCTAAGACCTCGACTTACTGCAAGCTCTTCATTTTCTTGACTTTTACTTTCTCTGTATTTTGGCTCTGGACTTTCATCATAGGTTTCTTCATCCTCATCTTCTTCTTCACCATGGTGCCATGAATGTCGCCTTATTCCATCATCATCATAACTTGCACTGCTTTTTTTTGTTAACCTCTTACACTTTACCGTTGCAGGTTTTGCCTTTGCTTCTATTTTTTTATTTTCAGTACCACTAATTTCTTTTAATTTTTTTCTAATAAATTCCTCATCTTCTGATCCAGACGCATCCTCATCGGCACTCATTTCAATGATTTGCTTACGAATAAAGTCTTCATCATCTCCTGATCCTTGACTATCTTCATGCTTATAGTCATCACTACTTGATGACCCATTGCTTGTTCTTCTCTTTCTCTGTGGGACAGGGGAATTTTCACTTTCACTACTATCATCCAATGAATCATGCCTTTTCCGTGCAGTCTTATCTCTTACTGAACCTACATTGCCTTTATGACTTTTCCGTGATGCTCCTTTACCATTTTCATCAATAGTTTCTTCATCTTCTTCTTGAATATCCTCTAGTTCTTCTTCTTCTGAACTAAATGATTCTGGTGTCATAGGTAAAATCTTGGTTTTGACTCTGTCCTGAGTTTGTCCTCCATATATTCCGTACAAATCACTGCTCTTTCTTGATTTGTCATCAGTGAGTATGTTTGTCTGGGCTTCTAAAATTGAAAGAACAGTACTTTCCAACTTTGCTAAATCAGAAGGGCTTGATGGACTATTTTCATGTGAAAAAGACGCACATTTTGATTGTTCTTTATGCAAATCTTTTTCATCACTTGGAATAAGACTTGGAATTTCTCCAAGAGAACCAGATATCCCATCAGATGAATAGCCTGTATCACTTAGACCTTGTGGACTTTTCTGTTGCTGAGAACTTGAGGTGTCTGATTTGTCATCTTCTTTCTCCTAGAAAACAGAAATAAAATTACAGTTTCTATATACATGAAACATATGCACTTTTTAAAATAAAACCAAAGTTAAAAGTGTTACTATTCATTTAGTTAAATAAATGTCACATTTAGGAATGGTCAAGTGAAACACATCCTCTTCCATTTATCAATAATGATAGAAAAGTGCTAATCTATGATATGGTACTATACAAGAGTACTATATTAAAGTACATTCTTACATACACAATGAGGAAAATGAAATGTAGATGAAGGGAATGCAGTGTTATGACAATTTCCTATTTAAATCTTGTTTTAACATTATTAGAAAATATATATGTGGTTTTGCTACTCTATATTCATAAAAAACATAAAAATACTAAAAATCAGATGAAAGCCACATTTGTCACAGGTGAGTGCACTACAACTGGATTAGAAATTGTCATCATACTGTGGAAAATTTATAATTTAAACCTAAATGTCAAGATCTTTACTACACTCAAAGGCAGATGGGCATATGCTCAGAGTCAAGCAGTCCTGACCATAAATTCACATTGAAACTTCTATTTAATGGTTATAGTAATATTGTATAAAAATACAAGGGTAATATACCTTTGATATACCAGGAGGGTTGAAGTGGGAAGAAAATAGATTCAAAATATTAAAATCAAATAGTAAAAATTACCAGAGCTACTTTTAGAAGTAAAGACACAACACTCTTTCAATACAAATAGTATTGGATGTAAAATAAAATTATATTAGTGGATTTGTGGAGGAAAGAGAAAATATAAATAATAAAAATGAAGATAGCACCATAAGCTAAATAAAAATAAACAAAGATCTTAAAAATCCTCATACATAAAAACTTAGATGCCTAAATTCTACTAAACAGTGATTTTGAATAGATGCTAAAAACAAAGTGAATATATAAAAATAAATATTAAAGGGACAGCTTAATGTAGTTGTTCTGCTGAGTATAATAGTTCCCTCCAGGCTTTTTTCATGCAAACACTGCCTTGTCAGAGAAAAGACAGTGTTTACTTTGCCTCTAGGAACACCTCCAAATGGCCACTCCTTA
The DNA here is from genome assembly GCA_933207985.1 of Pelobates cultripes. Lineage (NCBI taxonomy): Eukaryota > Metazoa > Chordata > Amphibia > Anura > Pelobatidae > Pelobates > Pelobates cultripes. The sequence continues at coordinate 166,946,734 of OW240914.1, read as the reverse complement.
TATGGCCACTGGAGGTGCTTCCTGGGTCAGTGCTGCCGAAAAAGCAGCCCTGACGTTCAGCGTCCCCATGCTTTGCATGGAGACGCTGAAGTTTCCTTATAGAGATGCATTGTTTCAATGCATCTCTATGAGGAGGTTCTGATTGGCCAAAACAGCATTTGGCCCCACCCCCATGCCGATTTTAGCCAATCCAATGCTTACCCTTTGGGAAAGCATTGGATTGGCTAAAAATCACCCATTTTGATGATGTCACAAAGAGGGCCGAGCCGAGCCAGTGCCGGCCGACCCTCGCAGTGCTGGAAATAAGGTGAGTTTAAACGTTAATGGGGGGGGGGAGGGGGAGGCTAAGGGAGGGCAAGCCACCTAAATGGTTCAGGAATCACTATAGGGTCAGGAATACATGTTTGTGTTTCTGACCCTATAGTGTTCCTTTAATGTTCCTACTGTCAGGCAGTCCCCCCAGACCGGGAGCAATGCTGATCGACTGGTGGGGGAATGGCAGCGATTGGGTAAGTAATAAGGATGGCGGAGACGTTCTATGTCGCCCACTGGCGTTAAGGCTCGGCTCTCTCAGGAAGGTTAAAGCTAATTATTGATGTATTTATATTTAAATTGAAAATATTAAGCAAATGTTACTAAACAACAAACTGTAATGAGCTAAAAATCAAATTGTAAAACTTAGCTGAAACTTTGAAAATTATAAGAAAGAAGGGAAACAAACTAAGTGTGCATACCAGTATATTACCATAAGTTTTAAATCACTTATCAAGAATAAAACATAGTACTTTATTATTAAAAACCAAGTGTGTAATATAGACAAATAACAAAGTGTCAAGTGTCACAACACAGCGATTACATGAAAAAGACAGCTGTATATGACAATTCTTTAAATAAATTCTTAGCATTCAATAACTATTTATTCCAATCTTAATTATCTTTACTCAAATATATTTGAAAGCTTTTTCTCACGTATATTCAACAGGATTTGTTTCTATATAAGATATAAGTGCTATTTGACCTCAACAACATTGTATCACCTGCACATGATTGGTATATTGAACCATTATTATTACCTTGTTGCAAGTCTGTAGCTGAAGCAATCACTAGGAACCTGAGGGCGGATGATCTAAACCGGTTTGTGAACCACATGGTCTTTTTCATATAATCACTTTGTTGTGACAGTCTTTGATGATTTAGTGATCATGTAAATTGTAAATGTTTGAGTGTTTAGAAGTTTTAAGCCAGTTCATATGAATTAATATATGTGTTCTGTTGTTTCCCCCTGTTAAATGTTACTATGTCTAGCTGTGTTTGTATAACCACAGTTTTTTTTTGTTTCTTTAACTTTTACTCCTAAAATAATTCAAATGTGCTGTTATTGTATGTAGGCAAATATTCATGTAGCATTACATAAATTATATATCAAATGATCCACATGAGGAGGAGGAATCTGCACACTTAAATACTGCAGATCTAAGGCTGGCAAACCCAATACCTATAGAAAAAATAGTATGGTCCAGACAGACAGGTTAGATCTAAGTGAGTGAAATCAGACAGGGTGGCATATGGGGTGATTTCTTCTTGTATATAGCACACCATATATTAAAGGATCACTATGGCATCAGGAAAACAAAGCGGTTTTCCTGACACTATAGTGCCCTGAGGGTGCCCCCACCCTCAGGGTCCCCCTGCCGTAGCCTTGAAGGGGTTAAACCCCTTCAGCTACTTACCTTAATCCAGCACCAGGCTCCCTCGATGCTGGTGACCTCTCCTCCCCCGCGGAGGCGAATGCACATGCGCAGCAAGTGCCGCGTGCGCATTCAAAGTGTCCATAGGAAAGCATTTCTCAATTGTAGGTATATGTGAAAATTCTTGATTCAAACTCTAAATGCTGCATGATGGAGGCATAATATGCTTTCCTATGGACGCTCTGCGTGATGGCAGATGCGCCTCTAGTGGCTGTCCGGAAGACAGCCACTAGAGGCTGGATTAACCTAAATGTAAACATCTGAAGGGTTAAAACCTGAGGGACATTGCACCCAGACCACTTCATTGAGCTGAAGTGGTCTGGGTGACTATAGTGCCCCCTTTAGTTGTTTCAGAGCCAATATTTTTTTTTTTTTTTTTTTTTTAAACAAAGCTTCATTTTCAACGGCATAAATATAATCCTTAACCCCTTAAGGACACATGACATGTGTGACATGTCATGATTCCCTTTTATTCCAGAAGTTTGGTCCTTAAGGTGTTAAAGGGACAGCACAGTCAACAGAATGGCTGCAGTTTAATGTAGTGATTCTGGTGTCTATATCCTGTCTTTGCAGGCTCTTCAATGTAAACACTCAGACAAACATTTCAGAGAAAAGGCAGTGTATTTTTGCTGCCTAGTAACACCTCTAGTAACACCTCTAGTGGCAATCACTCAAACGGCCACTAGAGGTGATTCCTAATCACTACATTCAACGTCTCAATACTCTGCATGTTACCCATGCATGTCTCAAGGTACTGAATGTTCCCCATAGAGATTGATTGATTCAATGCATCTCTGTGAGGAGATGTTTATTAGCATGTGTGCTATAGTCTTACCATTCTTCCTAATTGAAAAGCATTGGATTGTTTGAGATCATCAAGATTGATTATATGACTCATGGAGGTGGGGCCAGCCACAGTAAGACTGGCACAGCGTTGGAAAAGAAGTAAGTAAAAACACGTGATCAGAGGCGGGCAGGTCACCTAAATAGGCACACTAACTGACAGGCACACACACTTACTGACAAGCAAACAGACACACTCACTAACAGTCACACACTTGCTGATTTGACACACACTCCCTGACAGAAACTCACAGACACATGCACACACTCACTGACAGATACACACACACTCACACTCACTGAGAGAGACACACACATTCACTGACAGACACACACACACATTCACTGACAGACAGACAGACACACACACACACTGACAGACACATGCACACGCATTCACTTAAAGACACACACACTCAATGACAGACTCACACTAACTCACTGACACACACACACACTGATATTAACACATTCATACACATTTTCTTACAATCTCACAAACTATGCTATATTTTTAAATTCAGTTTAAGTCCACCCAGCCTCACTACCATTGGAAGAGCTGGGGTCCTTTCCCTGGGGCCCAGTGTGGATGCTGTAATCTTCAAGTTCTTGTTGTTCTCCTCCAGAGGAAGGAGAACTTTAAGATTACAACTACATCCCTCACCACCTACCTGCATTCACCCTCAGCGGGATGCCTGCATTCACCCTCAGCAGGTCACCTACATGCAGCCTCAGTAGACCACCTACATGCTCCCTTGTCGCCCACCTACATTGCTTGTCACCACCTCCATGCTCTCTCAGCTGACCGCCTCCATGCTCCCTTGTGGCCAACCTGCATTGATTGCCACCACCTGCATTCACCCTAAGCAGGCTGCCTCCGCAAAACAGGCTGACACATGTTCAGGAGCCTGGACAAAACTCCAAGTTGCCGTGATGACCTGGCATCTGAAATTTGTCGATCACTGTGATTTTTTCCCATCTATTCTGAATAATTCAAATTGAGTGTGTAAAATCTCATTGGTTGCCATTCAGTACATTGTTTAGACAAGTTCTATTTTCTTTAACATTCTGTAACAAATTTTTTCTTTAGTGCATTGGCTCCACAATACAGCTAAAGATCTAAAGGTAAAGGACAAGATACTATTATCTTAGATAGATAGCATAGGCTCGGGGATAGCAGCTAATGGGAAGTCATGAATCACTCTCTTCAACAAAATTAAGGCTGGTTGTAAAATTACTCAATGTCAAATGACTATAAGGGATCATATCTAAAGTATGTGCCTGTTGTATGGTTAATTGTTTAATGCAGCATTTAGAGTTTGAATCAAGAATTTTCACATATACCTACAATGAAGGGTAACAAGTACAGTACAAAGTGGATGGGTGGAAGGTAGATATCTAGAATAATATTACCACAACATACCATTATGAGTTCACTGTTTTGTGCAACTCTATATCATCTGCATTATTTAGACATGGGTTGTCCAAATAGCAGCCTGTGGACTTAAGAAGCTTTCAAGAGATTTTGCACTGATCATTCCCTGCCTCAAATTTCCATGGATTCTCTTATATTACATAATTAATTGGGTTTGACCTTTGCACCTATGCTTTTGAAGTTAATGTGGTCTCACTATTAAAACATTGATTAATGCTAGTTTGCAAAGTGAAATCACATTGTAACACCTTTAGACATTTGAGTTATTCCAGCCTATATTAATTATATGACTCTTTTCTGAGGAATAAAATGATAAGTACAGATGCCCATGAAAAACATATTGCCAACACGTAATATGTGACAGCGGAAATGAATATAAAAGGTATGGTAAAGCTAAACTGTAAAGTTAACCACTGCTGTTGAAGAACAAAGTTAGTAATCAATGCATAACATAGTATACTAATTGTGAAATAGTTAAAATTTTAATTGTATAACAAAAAAAAGCAAATAAACAAACTAATAACTAAAATCGTAAAAAACGGGCTCACAGTTTCATTTACTTGTGATACATCTGAAGGAATACAGGACTGTATAGGTTTATTTATAAATAAGCTAATATGCTGTAATGCCATTTCTGGAAACATTTCTGTTTTAGGTTTGTTTTTTTTGCTTTTTACTATGTTCATTGGTGTTTGGATTAATTAAAACAATTACCTCATAGCAAACAATAATAAATCTTTTAGAATGTTTTCTTTGTGTATTCAGTATTTAGCATTGTTAAGGTATTGGCTGTTCCTCCAAAACAAATTACTTTAGGATATTATTTTTCTAACCCTAGTTCTTCATATTCTTGGCCCTCAAATCAATAGCGAGCTATGTGTTGATTTTTAGCAAATTTTTTTACAAACCTCTGTATTAACCAGCAAGTTACACAACATATAATTTCACAAATAATAATTATATTGTAATGTGTTATGCTAGTATATTTACACTATTTCAGGCTGTAATACATGAACATTAACATTTTATAAAGATAATAAATGCAATGCATATATAATGTTGGTATCCATATACTTATTTATAATATTTTTGTTTATTGTCTCTAAAACTGATTATATAGCAACTTATAGGATTAATAGAATACTTCTTACTACTAATTGGATTGGGTATTTGCACTAGATGTATTAACTGTATGGCAGTTGGCACATTTAATGCAGAGGTATGGTGGTGTTTATGGGATAGAAGTTTTACTTAGATATGGGCTATGGGTTGTATGTTGAATCTGTTTATGGTGGTGCTACTGTATAATGCCGATGTATTACTAGGTTTAACATTTCTATCAATGTAGAAGGATTATGGTAGGGGGATTATGGTATTAGGTATAGATTGTAAAAAGCCCTATATTGAGAACTCATTTTTTGTAGTATTTTTTACTAATTGTTGCTGCATTTCTGTTTAAAAAGCCAACTATGTTTAATTTTTCTTGTATTCACATGATAAAGTGATAATAAAGTTGAATCTAAATCTGAATTAGAATTCACTTTAAATTATCATCGATTCACACTTTAATGAATAATACTGTATATATCGTACTGACGTGCAAAGAGTAGCATTCATTCTCAATTAAGTAGCAACTATTTTGAGATTGGATTTTCATACAATCCAATGCATATATGATATAAATATTAATATGGGAATTCCCATCTTAGTAAATTGGTCTCATGCTGGGAGAAAACAGCATAATTTAATAGTGACACCATAGACTACAAAATCCAATATTATTGACAAATTTGTATCAATTAAAACATAATAACAACAATGATCATGTGTTCTAGGTAATAAATACTAGCTAAACTATTAGATATGTAGATTCACAGAGTGTTAAATTAGATGGTCTTATTGCCACAATTTATATAAATTATTGTTGTAATAAATAATGTCTCCACTAATATGAACGAAACAGAACACACATTAGTACACTAAACAGATAAAATCAAACACTAAGTGTCAGAAGAAATTTATAGATATTAAAATCAATAAATCAGAGTTTACATATAATGTAAGATTTACATATGGTACTCGCAACACTTTCTCCAATGATACGGTTATTTTCTCCCATTATCATTCATATTAAACATCACTTTGGCCATCTACAGCCATGGATTTTATGATACGGTGAGTATAAATATGTATAAAAATATCTCTGTAGTATGTTCCGAAAAGCTAGATCTTAGAACTAATAATTCGGAACAAATTATAGGTAACGTGAAATAATGTATTTTTTACTATATTGGTCCTATAATGATTGTTTTGTAAGAATATGTTCATCTTACTACATACTAAATAAAGGAGAATATGGTTTCCCAACTTAGGTATTGAAAAAATACCAGACATATGCAAAATTGGCTTATGCAAAATTGTCTTTTAGAGGGGCTATCTAACAAACTAACTTGAGATTAAAAAAAAAATAATGTAGCCTTAAAGGAACACTAGAGTGTCAGGAATACAAACGTGTATTCCTGACACTATATGTGTGAAACACCATTTAGGTTCCTAGCCCCTTAGAGGTGTGTTTAAATCTGCAATGGAAACATTGGAGTATTTACTAAACTACTATGTGTTACATTACTGGGCTAAAATGGCATGGGCACTGCATTTACACACTGCCCACAGTGTCACTTTAATTAATGATACTGTAAATTCTGTGGCTTATATTAATTGTGATGGATATCACAGGAAATGCCTGGTGAATTTCAAAAAGTCATGGATTCCATCTGGACAAGAAGTGCTTAAACACCATTGCTATTTCAAGGATTTTACTAAGTCACAATTAAAAGTCATGATTTTATTGAAGACACAGAGACAAGTATTATGCTTATCTCTTTCTTTCACTCCCAAAAGCAACAAAGAGAAATACAACTGTTACATTTTTCAAACCATGGTATAACAGTTGGGAATACAAGGGTACAGTTGATGACATAATTTCTTTCCACCATGCATCCCGTTAAGACCTACATCTCTTATACAGACTACAAAGATCACATGCAGAATTGTTTATCCTTAGATGATGAGAATGCACTGAACCACCTTAACTGTTTTTTCCTGAGGTGGTCCTCCCAAAATGCCAAGTTCCCTTTAGGCATTTACCAGCAATACAAGTGTTATATAGTAATTCCATAGCCAGAATACTTTTCCTATTAGTTCATGCTCTCAAATAAAATGCATCAGAGGTGTCATTTGTCATCTATTTTTTATATCCTCACGCTAGAACCAATAACTGCATTGATTCAAATGAATTGATGCATTGATGTCCATTGATGAAGTGGGGATTTCAATTTAACATTCTATTATCCTTGACACAACCGCATATCTCCTTACCTAATTTTCACAAACATCTGAATGCTCATACTATAAATGATACCTCTTAAGAAAGCCAGTCAGTTGGACTGGGAATGGAATCAGTTGACATTGTTAAAGAGCAATTTCACATATGACTGGAGCAACAATCATTTGATATTTTTGGGTACATTTTGTATCTGAATAAGTTTCAATGATTTACCAAGCTATGACAAACTCAATGAATTGGTCTCTTCTATTCTGCCATGGTTGGGAGGGAGGTTTTTTTTTTTTTTTTTTCCTGGTCAAATCAAATTGCAACACTCCCAAAATAGCCTTTGTAAAACAAATGGTTTAGCAGGTAAAATACTTGCAGGTGGCGATCAAATCTTTATAAGCCAATGCATGATGGTGGCTTGCCCCTTAATATTATTTCTTATTACAAGGCAGTTATTTTAGGAGGCATCGTATCTGGACATTTTTACACCCCAAGATGCCATGGTGAGCATCTATTGAAGCTTTTTGGTTTCAGAAATTTGACCTACCTTTTCTAGCTTGTCTTCATGCCCACCAGGACTAAATTCACTCCTAATGACATCTATTACATTGTCCTTGTGGCATAACTATAAACACATACCGTGTCTTCAGTCTCCTGTATCTATATCCATCTCCTTACAAGCTTTTAAAACTATAACTCACAATTTTGATCATAGGGTGTGGGAGAGATTATTCCCTCAGGGTATATTTTTGTACAAGCACAAAAATATAAGTTTTCCAACACATTTCTGCAGCTCTGATGCTGAATGAACAAATATTTTATAATGAACAGTTCTGTTGTACAGGAACAACAGCTGATGGAACTATCTCTATACTATAGTGCCTGTTGCACAAGGATAATGATTTACGCAATCATCCCTTCATTGTGGCGTGGCAAAAGGAATTGAGTCATACCTTGTCTCACTACAAATGGATGAGAGGGTTTTGTGGGTTCCTGGCCTTCAAATGGTGTTTCTCCCATGTTAAGCTAAACAGAAATCATCTTTATAGATAATACATGACCCACGAGATTTGCACAAACAGATTAAACTAATTTTATAGACGTTCTCAATGTGAATCCCACTTCTGACAGGATTGGACTAACTTACAATACTATTGGCCAAAGGTACTTATTAAATATGGACAGGTTATGTTCTTCCTAATACAACTTCCCACATATCCCCTCAGAGCCATTAAGTATTTATTTTTTCATATACTGATTGCAACCCTTACTCTCCTGCAAGAAGTGTACCCTCTTCTAGAGTCCCTACTGCAGAGAATCTAGCCCACCTAATTAAACAGACTAGTAAATATGAAACTATGGCCAGGTTCTTCCATATGAGAAATTATTTTTTGGGAAAAGGCATGGGATATTTGGAGAGCAGAACACTATCATCTACTCCATTAGCGACACAAGTTTTTAATTGTTTGTAAAATTATACAATGTACCAATCTCTTATATAAAATATAATACTATTTGATTTGAGAAAATTGTCATGATAGACATATATATTCTTCCACATTCTTCATTCCAGAAGGTAAAGAAAACAGAATACGGGGAATGATGTAAAATGAATAAAGGAACTGGTCAAGCATGACAAAATTCAAATCAAATCAGAATTGAATTGATATAGGACATAATAAGTCTTCTTGGATCCAAAAATAAAAGCGGATGGAAAAACTTTAATATGAAAGAATGGAGGGATAGTACCACTTCCATGTCTTTCATTAAATCAGTGAAAATCCTGGAGTTTTATTACAAGTTATGGAGGTTCATATTATACAAGTTTAAAGCTTGTTTATAACCTGTAAGATACACATAATACAATACAAAAAAAAAAAAAAAACTCTCAACCAGTCTGCTAATCTCATGATCTGCTTTAGATGCAATGGCTCTACAGAAAGATTCTCTCTCTATATATTAAAATATTTACTCATGCTTTTCCCAAAAAACATTTAAACAGGGTGAAAAGATCACGAATGAAATTAATAAGTAGTAACAAACAGACTGCTTAAAACCTTTGGTTCTAATTTCATATAGTTTGAGATGTACACAAATTACTTATTACAAATGACTTATTTTTGAAGTTTGAACTAAAGAGTGATTTCATACGTTTTAGCTGTCTGGAAGTATTCAGTTCGACCCGTGGCTAAGAGATAAAACAAAATGTATTTTCCAGCCATTGATCAAGCAATTCTAAAACAAAATTAACATTCCAAATAGATTTATACATATATTTCAGAGGTCTGGAAATTCAAGCAAATGATCAGAAATGGTGGAATCACTTAATTCAGATCTATGGAGCATCTACTGTAAATACTTCAAGACGCAGTCACCATACAAAGTATTTTTGAAGTCTTGTGGTATTAAATACATTCAAAGTGGGCCCCATATGTTCAAAATTTTAAGGAAGAAAGTTGTATCTAGCAACTTATAGTGGTCTGTATAAACTACTAATATATTTGGACAAGCCTGGCAAATATGCCTCGTGCACAAATAAATTGCAATCTAATTAAAGCTACCAATGTTTAATGACTTAGTTACTGAAGGCTTCACATTTTAACCTCCTTGAATGGTATTGTCTTATACAAAACTTAGCATGAAAAAGATCTTGCCAAGTGTTCCAGTGATGATGTGTAGTTTGTTTTTCTTTTCTGACTATTTGTCACTTGTGGAAATATCTGCACATAGTGCTTCCCAGGTAAACCTGTTGGCATCTTATTCTATTATAGTGTCTGGGAAGATGCTGAATGCACCTCTTCCATTACATTTCCCAGTGTTTTAAAGCCTCCAGTCAAGTTTCTCTCAAGCTTTTTGATTTTAGAGTAATATATTTTAAGACAATTTGCATTTATTTATTGGAGAGATCTGAAATGAAAGAATCACCTACTGTGCCTTCCACTAATATTGGCACTCTTGGTAAATATTAACAATAAAGTCTGTGAAAAATTCTCCATTGTACTTTTGATCTTTTGTTCAAAAATACACTGCTCTCGTGGTTATTTTTATAAACTGTGAAATGTACTCAAGGTATAGATACCCTCGTACCCTTTACATCTACCATCCCCATTAATGTTTTAGTGATTTATTTTTCATTGATTATCCTACCTTATCTAAGAGCATTAACATGCTCACAACCAAACTTAGCTGTCTCCAAGTAAAACACCATTTGCATTTTTGCCTTGTTCGTTCAGTGCATTTTGATGAGCACTGGCTCGAATTTAAAACAATATGGCTTGCATTTTTCATTTGATAATTATGTATTTACACTTCTGAGCATATAGATAATTTATTTAATCCAGTCTATGAGAATCAATGAATCTACAGGCAGCAATACAAAGAAGATATTTTTGTTTTAGAAGGTCTAAAAAATTGTCCTAATAATATTAAGGCTATTTTAAGCATGTCTAGTTATTCCAGTCATGTTTGTATAGGTCCCAAATTATTTTTAGTCCACTTGCAACATGGCACACACTTATTAGGCTTTGGCATTGTCAGACGGTTTCTCACTCCATTTTCAAGGTATTTTGTGCCATGGTCCAACAGAGATTATTCCAGAAACTGTGGATGCCTCAGATCCTGAGGATCAAAGAATATATATTTTTTGTCATCAATAATATTTGTGGACTCTCTCTCCTTTTCATTTTTCTACTAATAAAGTCCTTAGTATTGTTTTCAGAATAATCAGAATTCATATTAGAATCATGATAAGATTCCAGCTCTGCCTTCTCAGAATACTAGATTTTGAGCCTGTACTTCCCTCTGACATGGCTGGGTGGGTGGGAAGTGGTGAGAAAAAATGCAGAGCTTCACTGAGTTCTTTTGGGTTCTTTTACATGATTTGTCTATGTTCTTTGTGATAGAATCATGCCTACCCTTCTTAGAAATTCTGGAGACTACCATTGATAAATGGTTTAATTTATTTAAGGCTTTCTTTCATAAACTGTGTTTTGTAATTGAAGAACCTCTGGTTTTATCTGACTCCACAGATCAAAACCCACCCAAAAATGTGAGGGCACAGAGAGATGAAATATCTATAGAACAACATTCATGGCATATAATCTCTTAGTCCTGTGACCTGTCCCAATCCTGCATATATTTCAGCTGATCCAAAAAAGTAGAAAAAATCCAGACAAAACAATAAAAAATAGAAAAAAAAATGCAAAAAAAGAACAAAATTGTGCCCTCACAATATTACTTAACGTACTTAACTCGGTGCACAGGATGTTGGACAGGCAGTATTTTATATGTATTGTTTGCACTTTAGATTATGTGTATAGGTTTATAGGAATTATGGTGATTTGGCACTTAGCACTATATGTTGTGTTTTGCACTTTAGCTCTGGTGGACAAGTTATTGAGAAACATAGAAACATAGAAACATAGAATGTGACGGCAGATAAGAACCATTCGGCCCATCTAGTCTGCCCAATTTTCTAAAAACTTTCATTAGTCCCTAGCCTTATCTTATAGTTAGGATAGCCTTATGCCTATCCCATGCATGCTTAAACTCCTTTACTGTGTTAACCTCTACCACTTCAGCTGGAAGGCTATTCCATGCATCCACTACCCTCTCAGTAAGGTAATACTTCCTGATATTATTTTTAAACCTTTGTCCCTCTAATTTAAGACTATGTCCTCTTGTTGTGGTAGTTTTTCTTCTTTTAAATGTAGTCTCCTCCTTTACTGTGTTGATTCCCTTTATATATTTAAATGTTTCTATCATATCCCCCCTGTCTCGTCTTTCCTCAAAGCTATACATGTTAAGATCCTTTAACCTTTCCTGGTAAGTTTTATCCCGCAATCCATGAACCAGTTTAGTAGCCCTTCTCTGAACCCTCTCTAAGGTATCAATATCCTTCTGAAGATACGGTCTCAGTACTGTGTACAATACTCCAAGTGAGGTCTCACCAGTGTTCTGTACAATGGCATGAGCACTTCCCTCTTTCTACTGCTAATGCCTCTCCCTATACAACCAAACATTCTGCTAGCATTTCCTGCTGCTCTATTACATTGTCTGCCTACCTTTAAGTCATCAGAAATAATCACCCCTAAATCCCTTTCCTCATATGTTGAGGTTAGGACTCTATCAAATATTCTGTACTCTGCCCTTGGGTTTTTACGTCCAAGATGCATTATCTTGCACTTGTCCACATTAAATGTCAGTTGCCACAATTCTGACCATTTTTCTAGTTTACCTAAATCATTTGCCATTTGGCTTATCCCTCCTGGAACATCAACCCTGTTACATATCTTAGCATCATCAGCAAAAAGACATACCTTACCATCAAGACCATCTGCAATATCACTAATAAAAATATTAAAGAGAATGGGTCCAAGTACAGATCCCTGAGGAACCCCACTGGTGACAAGTCCAAGCTTCGAATATATTCCATTAACTACAACCCTCTGTTGCCTGTTACTCAGCCACTGCCTTACCCATTCAAAAATATTTGAATCCAAACTTAAAGATTGCAGTTTATTGATAAGCCTTCTATGTGCAACAGTGTCAAAAGCCTTACTGAAATCTAGGTAAGCAATGTCTACTACACCACCCTGATCTATAATTTTAGTTACCCAATCAAAAAAATCAATAAGATTAGTTTGGCATGATCTCCCTGAGGTAAACCCATGTTGTCTCTGATCTTGAAATCCATGTGTTTTAGATGTTCATCAATCCTATCCTTTAACATGGTTTCCATCACTTTCCCCACTACTGAAGTAAGGCTTACTGGCCTATAGTTGCCTGACTCCTCCCTATTACCTTTCTTGTGAATGGGCACAACATTAGCTAACTTCCAATCTTCTGGGACTACTCCTGTTAACAATGATTGGTTAAATAAATCTGTTAATGGTTTTGCTAGTACACCACTAAGCTCTTTTTAATAGCTTTGGGTGTATTCCATCAGGTCCCATTGACTTATTTGTCTTTACTTTTGACAGTTGAAATAGAACCTCTTCCTCTGTAAACTCACGTGTAATAAATGACTCATTTATCCTTTTCTCAACTGAGGTCCCTTTCCTTCATTTTCATCTGTAAATACAGAACAAAAATATTCATTGAGGCAGTCAGCCTGACCTTTATCCTCTTCTACATACCTTCCTTCTTTTGTTTTAATCTAACTAATCCTTGTTTTACTTTTCTTTTCTCATTTATGTATCTAAAAAATGTTTTATCCCCATTTTTTACTGACTGTGCTATTTTCTCTTCTGTGTGTGATTTGGAAGCTCTTATAACTTGCTTAGCCTCTTTCTGCCTAATCTTATAGATCATTTTGTCTCCCTCACTCTGGGTTTTTTTATAATTCCTAAATGCTAACTTTTTTGTTTTTAACTATTTTGGCCACATCTGCGGAGTACCACAGTGGTTTCTTGAATTTTTTGCTTTTACTGACAAGCCTAATGCAATCTTCTGTTGCCTTCAATAGTGCAACTTTTAAATAATCCCATTTTTCTTGGACTCCATTTAAATTGCTCCAGTCTGATAATGACTCCTCTACCCATATTCTAATTTTAGAAAAGTCTGTTTTTCTAAAGTCTAAAACTTTTGTTTTTTGTGTGGTGTGACTCAGTCACTGTTCTTATATTAAACCACACTGACTGATGATCACTGGATCCTAAACTTTCACCTACAGTAACATCTGATACCAAATCTCCATTTGTTAACACTAAATCTAGTATGGCCTCTTTACGAGTTGGCTCCTCAACAACTTGTTTTAGAGACAATCCCAGTAGGGAGTTTAGAATATGTGTGCTCCTGGCACAAGTAGCTATGGTGTGGTGTCTATATGTGTATCTAATTTATATTCTGCTTATTTACAGGATAGGTTAGGAATCTATCCAATAAGACTATGTTGTATTAATAAACTGTATTTTGAGCATTTGGTATTTTTTGTAATTTAATTTGGGGTCTTTGGAGGTGACCCAGATACCTGTGTTGTGATTGAATGCAAGCACACTATGGATCTTTTACACTGAAATATGCACTGTGGTGTGCAGAGAGAGATATGAAATGTGAAATATACACTGCCAAGCACCGACAGCAGAGTCCCAATTACCAATTAAAAACTCTTGCAAACCACTACATACAACAAAACCTACAGGACAATAAAGTCTGAAATTACATGAGAGAAAACAGTTAAAACAATATAGTGTCTGAGGTTAACTGCCATTCCCAAACTGGCCACAACCACCATGGCCAACACCAATATCAGACACAATACAAAAAGAGGAAACAATCAAAAAATATGGTTAATATTTAAATTAAAAACATATACTCTATAGAGAAATATTGAGGCAAACACTAAATTAAATTTTTTTTAAAATACTGACTGAAAAGCAATAGTCATCTGAAGTTAAAAAAAACAACAACAGTGAAACAATAAAAATAACCAGAACAAAATTGTTAAATAATGGTAATAATTAAAAAAATAAAAAGATACCTAAAAATACACAAAATAGAAATATTGAAGCAACAAAGAAAAGAAGGGATTGGATTGCTGAGATTGTTATTCAGAGCCTATATTGAGAGATGATTGGTGGGACGCAGTGATGTCACCAACTGTACCTGGGCATTCTCTGCTTTTATACTATGGTTTGGATGTATTGTACTGTTTATCTTTGTTGCTTTTGCGAGTATAAAAGAAGTAAGCATAATATGAGCCTCTGTTTTTTGTATCCAATCTGTCACTCAATTAATGCAAGACTTTAAACTACATGATCAAGGTTTAAACCATAGAAAACTGTCACATAAACATTAATTAAATACAAAACAGCTGCCTATATTAGTTTAAGTTTGAAGACACATGTCAGAAAAACACATGGATTGTTGCATAAATGCATGACGATGGAAACATTTATAAGTGGATATGAAAGCCAGGGGAAAGCTGACAGCATTTCTTGCCCTTGAGCAAAATCAGGGCATGCCCCTTCATCTTGCAAAATATATATTATTTAGCAGACATTGCAAATAACACCAGTAGAATACAAAAAAAAAAAATATTGTCACATGGCGAGCAACTATATAAATGAGATATTAACTGTTATAATATATTTGTTATTAATATACATTTGCTTGTCCTTTTGACAGTTATTATGATATTCCAACTAGAACATGTAATTTTAAAAGGGGATGTTTTTTCACTTTATAAGGAGCTCTGAATCATCTTTGCATACTTGTGTGATGTTGTTTCATGTAAGAACCATAATATCAAATAGCTGTACATGCTGAGTGGATCATGATAATATGACTTTAAAAACATTTGCAAATAGCAACAGTACAAGTGTATATAAACTACAATTCCCATGATACCCAGGCAATATTACATCTGACTGGGTCTCATGAAAAATATACATCCCAACCAGCTGCATAGATGATTATAAACTGCAATTCCCATGATACTCATCCAGTATTATGAATTACCTGTGGGAATATATTTGACAAACATTTTCTAACATTAGACTGTGGGTGTGTGAAATTTCAGAATTTAGTACGTATTTGTGTGTGTGAAGTTTTAGAATGCATTTAGTACGTGTGTGTGTGCGTGTCTGTGTGTATGTAATTTCAGAATGCATTTGGTACGTATTTGTGTGTGTGAGAAATTTCAGAATACATTTAGTATGTGTGTGTGAGAAATTTCAGAATTAATTTAGTACGTATTTGTGTGTGAAGTTTTAGAAAGCATTTAGTATGTGTGTGTGTGTGTGTGTGTCTGTGTGTGAAATTTCAGAATGCATGTAGTACATATTTGTGTGTGTGTGAAATTTCAGAATACATTTAGTATGTGTGTGTGAGACATTTAAGAATGCATTTAGAACGTGTGTGTGTGAGAAATTTCAGAATGCATCTAGTACGTACAGTCTTTTCTTTTGCTGCTTCATTCTCAACAGGATGGCTTGTCTCAGCTTTCTTTTTGTCTCCATATGTTCGTTCATTTACTTCCTTAAGCACAGTTGCTGAAAGGTCAATTGTCAAATCCTGTTTTGGCCTGATCTTTTCTTCAGAGGGTATCATCTCTGTTTTCCTTTCTTTTGATTCAAACATGTCACTTAGAAAATCATGTTTCGACTCTTTTATAGAGGACACTTCTTCATCGTGTGGTAACACTGTTTTCTTTACTTCTGCAAGTAAGCTTGCTGGGAGTGAGTCTTGTTTGGATTTTTCTTGGTACATATTTTCTTTTGACACTTCAACTTTTCCATCTGATATTTTTGGAACATCTTTCTTTAATGCTTGATCATTTGATATTTTGTTTGCTTTGTGAGGTGAGGTTGTAACTTTATATACTTGATTTTGTTGTTCTAAAGGAAGAGGATGCTTTGGTGAAAACTTAGATGGCAATCCTAATGGAGGTGGCATCTTGCTTATATCCCCAAGTTGACCTGCCATTGCTCTTTGAGTCTGACAGTTCAAACAAAGCCATTCTACAACCTGCATGAGAGAGTATGAGACATGTTAATATTCCATTTTCTTAACTAGATTTTTATACACATTTCAATAAACAAAACATATTTTATTGCAATAAAGCCAAAGCAATAACAAACACAGAGTACAGCTATTTTGTGTTTTGCTTTGATTTCTTGTATTAATACTTTTTTCTATTACCATTAACAGCATAATTCATATGGTAAAATACAATTTATACATAATTAGTTGATTTTTTTTTTTTGTATGTAGTACAGCTTGCCAATACAAATGCTTAGTAATTCCCAAGCCACATTTGTGAATAACGACAGGTCATATAATCAAAACTTTGAAGATCGTATAGTTGCACATTAACTTACAATTTTCTATTCTGTAGAACCATTGTTAATTTCCCATTTGTGAACATCTGATATTCATGCTCACATTGATTTTTCAATTAATATTATATTTATTTTCTCTGAAAAAAGGCATCCATAATGAAAAAAAGAATCAAAATAGGCATACATTTTAAAAAGGAGAAAATTGATTATGTAAGTATTTTACCATCCTATTATTTAGATATATATATATATATATATATATATATATATAATTCAGGTTGTTCTGAGAATTTAATTTACTAGTTCAATAAAAGCTTTATCTCCACTGAGCAAGCACAATTTAATTTATTAATAACTGAATATGTAAATTTATAAAAACATTTTCAATTAAATACCAACCACATAGCTAAATAGTCTCCTACTACTCTAGCAACATCTTTACATAGATCTCTTTAACCCCTTAAGGACCAAACTTCTGGAATAAAAGGGAATCATGACATGTCACACATGTCATGTGTCCTTAAGGGGTTGAAGAGAACATATGTTATCAGTAACAGTTCTCCTTTGTGTGCAACTTATTTTAAATGGGAGCTTGATTAGCAAGTTTAATTAAAATAATTAATACTTAGAATTTTTGACCTTGCTCTGGTAAAAAAAAAAAAAAAAGTTAAAAAAAGTCTGACCCTGATCTGATGTTAAAGGGATACTCCAAACACCTAATGACTTTAGCATGCTGAAATGCATCCTCTTTTTTTTTCATTTTATAAAAAGTGCAAATTTCAATAGAAATTGTCCCTTTTATAGATTAACCCTTGTGTATCAAATGTGGATTTATTTAGCTGTTCCAAAATCTCACGAAAACATGATTTTATAGAAAACTGGTCAATAATTTATCCCTGGATTCTAACAAAGGTGATAGCAGCTCCAAGCAAATTGCAGTGCAGTATTTTTATATACAGTGTGTGTCTGTATATATATTTATATATATTTGTGCTCGGGACAACAAAAGCCATATCTTGTTATTGATATATTACAATACATGTGGAGTTATTCAACATTTGGTTGTGGTGTGCCTAAAACCGACATATCAGTAAGCCTGTAAAAAAAGTGGGCTCATCTAAGCAGGTAATTAAGATAAATAAAATAAAATAAAATAAAAAATAAGTAAATAAAAGGGGGAGTGGTGGGAGGGACACAAACTGTGCAATACAGAGGCAGAGTCTGGAGAGGATAGGGGAGTTCTTCCCACAACTTCAGGCTCTGCCTTTATATTTGTGCATGGGACAACAAAAGCCGTATCTTGTTATTGATACATTACCATACATGTGGAAATATGCAACATTTGGTTGTGGTGTGCCGAAACCGACATATCGGTAGGCCTGTAAATAAAGTGGGCAAAAAGGATGCATGCCAAAATAATTTATTCAATTAACAAACATCAACATTATTACAACATAGAATCTCGAGGATAAGAAAGTTTGTTTGTTTAGATAAAGTGAAAGGATGTGATGTTGTAACTTTATGAGATAAGGTTTAATTGTGTTTTAAGATAGTTGTAATTTAAGGTGGCTAAAGGAAGTGAAGGCCACTAAAGATTCCATGGAGAAAATGTCTACCACATGAAATTCCTTAGTAAATCTAACAAAAATTTTGAAAGCCCTTTGTATGACCGTCTTGTGTTGCCAGATAGAGTGCAATGTGACAGTACTCTGCCGTGCCAGGAGTTGGCCTAATCAATGATAAGGTCTTGAAATTTAACGGCCGGAGTTGCTATTGGTGAGGCATTGGGGTATAGTTGGAGGAATATCAGAAAACGAAAGTGAGATAAATGGTCAGTTGCCATGTTATGAATACCGGGAACATGTGTACACAAGAGAAAGAATTGACCAGTTGCCGCTAACCAAGTTAAACGTCTAGCAAATATCATGATAACGAGAGAAAGGGAACGGCCTTTATTAATTATATGACATGCCACCTGATTGTCAAAAAACATTGTACAGTTTAACCAGACAAGGAATGTCCCCAGGCACAATATGATAGATTTCAAACAATGCTGAAGTCAGATTAAAAAGGCTTCCAATGCTTTGGTTTTGGGAGGCCAACAGCCCCACCACCATTGGTCACCACAAATTGCTGCAAAGTCAGTGGAAGTTGCTGTATCCGACCAGAGCACTGGGGAACTGTCAGAAATAGGAGGTATGAATATAAATTTCCCATTCCAGTTAATGGAGGAATTCTGCCACATCCACAAATCTGCTGTGGCCTAGAAGTCAAGAAAAACCCTACTCTCTTTGGAGGGAAGACATGGTAATAAACAGAGAAGCCTTGAAATCAATGACCTGCCCTGGTGGATGATTCTCATATCAAAATTCAACGATCCAAGCAATGACTGTAATTCCTAACTACAACAGGAACCTAGTTGTAAGTAACCATAAATACATGCTAGGATGCATTCAATTATTATCCATAGGCAGGCTGGATTCCATGCTAGTGAGTTGAGTTGAATACAAAGAAACTGACTATAGTGTTGGGACCCTTTGTTTTGGAAGGAGAAACTGGGACAACTAAACACTCAAACAGCTGTATGGCATCCTGTAGACTATGTGGCAGATTACCATTACACTCAATGGTGAGAAAATTGTCTAATTAGTGAAGTACTGATGGACAGTTACATGGGTTAAACAGTAATCAGCATAAGGCATCGGCATAAGTATCAACAAAAAAATAATATTTTTTTGGCTACTTTTTGATCCAAGTGTTAGTCTATTAAAAAGCAAATACTGGTCTCTCCACTTAATCCCATGGAGATGCCACAGAGAAGGTGATTTGAGAGTAATTTCAATGCATTAACAATGTTGGTCTTGTTCAACCAGGCCCCAACACCGGCTGACATTATCGCTTGAACAGCATTGTCTACTATGGCATATTGTAAAGAGAATTTTTCAGATAGGATTAAATAATTTAACTGGGGACAGTGGAGAAGTTAGGTGTGGAAAGATCTATAATCATCCTCTTATAAAGGGATGTTCCCCATAACAACCCCTATTGGATTTGTCCACCAATTAGAAAAGGGGGTGAGGGAACAGGGTCTAAAATAAACCCTTGATGCAATTTGTGTTGTAAAAGTGTGTTTACTGAAATTGGGTCATTGATAGCTGAGTGCAAGTTTTACATTACACAAAACCAGTAGGTAAGGCCAAAATGCCAGTGTGGAAACCGTCAGAAACCCTTAAACCAAAAATTCTAATTCTAAGTCTAAAGGACTGATAGAAACAGGCAGCTCCCATATAAGCTAATGGGCGAACGTACCTGTATGACCTAAATTTGAATTCATATGCCAAAGGTTTGAAAGGTTCAGTAGTTAGAAATGCACCTAAAGGTGTGTGGAAGGGAGAATCATGTCTGAGTCAGCAAATGAAACCGTAACACAACAGTATCTCAAGGAGTAACGGGTATACCTGGGCAATTAGACAGAACCAATATGGAGGCTTCAGATTTCTCAGCACAAGACCTAATACATATGAGAAATTGAAGAATGAAACAACGTGAAAGTCTTAATGCCTAGGCTCAACAAGCTACTAAAAAGATAATAACTATACAACTAGACGATATGTGGCCAACGTTAGTGCGACAACCTCAAGAGTCTACAATAATATAACAAAACATTCTGTGAGACGTTATATGCGAGTCTGTGTAGTGACAACAGATAACATGACCTATACCCAGACAACCAAAGTGGTTTGAAGTAAGTTCTGTAACAACTATATCAGTTTAAGCATATTTACTAAGTGACAAGTCAAAACACACTTCAAATAAATACTAGTTAGGCTCAGAATCACCAACAACCTAATTGTTGTAAAGACCAGTGTCATTTAAGACGTTTTACAACAACCATCTCGTGTTGCCACAGTGATACTTAAAACTTATATATGACTGTAAATAATATACAAGTAGAGGTAGCATAAAACCATTAGTGCTAGGGAAAACATTCTGCATATTCAAGTAATATATGCAGTACCTAAAGAATTGAGGAAGGGAGATTATCTGAAGCAAGTTTGATTATAACTAGCATAGAAGTGATTTGCTATACGGCCATTAGAGTGACCTTGTATATTTTGAAGTAACCGGGAAGTTTGTATAGCATAGCAGGAGGGGGGGGGAGGGGAGAAGGATGGTAGAAAACCAACAATAAACATGCAGAGAGTCAGACTCATATCTGAATACATACATAACCCTCCTAATTGTAGATACCAGAAGCTCTTTCAATAGCCGAACCTAAATGTTGTCAACTGAGCCAGTGCAGGCTTGTAATAGGAAATGTGTAGCTGTTGTAACGAGCAGCTGTATTACTTATTTTTGAATCATGTTAATTAAGCAGGGCTTCTGGGTCCCTGAATGCTGCTACTCCAGATATTAGTAAACCTTCATGCCACTCTTACATAGTCTGACCATAACATCCGCGCAACAGTGGCCTGTGGCTACCCAAGTACCTAATGAGAAACCCAGGGACACAGGCAGACATTTACTGGACAGTGGAGAGCAATGGGAGCATTTAACTTAAAAAGCGTCATACTGAGTTAGTATATACTGCATGATATTGCATGATTACAATAAACAAGCCATTGTGAGTGAAATTTAAGTTTTGCTTATTTTAAAATGCTATATTTCCCCCCAGAACGAGTTGCCAAAATCAGCACAGAATGCCAATACTTTTAGTAATATATAGCCTGCCTCAAGCACGATCTGGTACAGGGACTAAGGACACGAGCAGCAAAGTACTCGCCTTGCCGAGATAAGTTTCAATAACAACGCCCAAAAACGTGGGAAAAAACTGTATTCAAGTGCTGGTTCTGTGATTAAGGACGCGACTGGACAAGCCTTGCCAGGACTCTTGCTACTGCCAGTCGACAGTAGGAAGTGAAGTCTGGACCAATAAGCAGCTGGAGCTGGGAGGTAGGTAGGACGCTGCACACGAACTCGAACCCACACGAACTGTGCGATACAGAGGCAGAGTCTAGAGAGGATAGGGGAGTTCTTATATCTGCATTAGTCCCTTCCTAAACTCCAGGCCCCGCCTTACACACATATATATA
This sequence comes from Pelobates cultripes, assembly GCA_933207985.1. Lineage (NCBI taxonomy): Eukaryota > Metazoa > Chordata > Amphibia > Anura > Pelobatidae > Pelobates > Pelobates cultripes. The sequence continues at coordinate 166,924,499 of OW240914.1, read as the reverse complement.
TATATTGTCGATTGGGTTAGCCGCATTAGTCCAGTACACAAGATGCCAAAATACCAGAGTATTGCAGTTTGCAACAATACCTTTTTTTTTTTTAGCTGTCAAGGAAAACTCTTGAAGGTGTGTCTTTTCCATATTTTTTTAGTACAATAAAAATTGTATCATTGTTTACTGCAAAACTCTGGTATTTTGGCATCTTTTATATATATGTAGATAGATCGATAGATAGATAGATAGATAGATAGATATTGGTATATATACAAGACATAGTTTATGTACACCTATGCATGTATCTATGGTTATAAGTATTAGAATTGTAAAATGTATACATTTATAGCAAATAATCCTATTACAGAGTGATTGTGAAAAACTAATTGGAAAACTGGTATTGAGAACGGACTATTTCTTCTAAACCCTAACATATATACATTAGTTTGGAATACCCATGGAGATGATTTTAAAGAGTATGTTTGGTTGCACACTGACTTAGTTTTAACTTATAAATACTAAATTATATTTTATAAATGCTCCCAGTTGCCATTTAGGCTTTGTTTATGGCAACTAAAAAAAATTGCATAAAAAAACAAGCATACTCAGAAATGGAGATCACATAGCCTATGCAAGGCTGGACTTAAACAAGGAAGCCTGAAAATAACTTTCCAGAATTGTAAATTGCACCAAGAGGGCTTCACCCAGAGCTGTGTATGTGTATCTAACAAGAGGGCTTTGTCCAGAGTTGTGTATGTGTACCTAACAAGAGAGCTTCATCCAGGGCTGTGTATGTGTACCTAACAAGAGGGTTTCATCCAGAGTTGTGTATGTGTACCTAACAAGAGGGCTTCGTCCAGAGTTGTGTATGTGAACCTAACAAGAGGACTTCATCCAGAGCTGTGTATGTGTACCTAACAAGAGGGCTTCACCCAGAGCTGTGTATGTGTACCTAACCAGAGAACTCAATCCAGAGCTGTGTATGTGAACCTAACAATAGGGCTTCACCCATAGCTGTGTATGTGAACCTAACAAGAGGACTTCACCCAGAGCTGTGTATGTGTACCTAACAAGAGGGTTTCATCCAGAGCTGTATATGTGTACCCAACAAGAGGGCTTCATCCAGAGCTGTGTATGTGTACCTAACAAGAGGGCTTCATCCAGAGCTGTGTATGTGAACCTAACAATAGGGCTTCACCCATAGCTGTGTATGTGAACCTAACAATAGGGCTTCACCCATAGCTGTGTATGTGAACCTAACAAGAGGGCTTCACCCAGAGCTGTGTATGTGTACCTAACAAGAGGGTTTCATCCAGAGCTGTATATGTGTACCCAACAAGAGGGCTTCATCCAGAGCTGTATGTGCCAGCTCTAAAGACCACAGAGATATTACATCAAGGAGAAACTGAACCAAAATGACAGTATTTCTTATTTGTTATAATTATTACTTCTACACTTATCATTGCATTACAAAAAAAATGTTTTGATAATATTGTTTAGATACTGTTATTATTAGCAAAGTAATACAGATCACAACTGCTCTTGCATTTCTTACCACATAACCGACTATCTTATATACCCTTTGTATATCAAGATACAGTATCTCACAAAAGTGAGTACACCCCTCACATTTTTGCAAATATTTTATTATATCTTTTCACTTTTGTTGCCAACGGTTTACACATTAATGACTATGTGTTGAGTTATTTTGAGGGGACAGCACATCTACACTGTTGTACAGGCTGTACACCTACTACTTTACATTGTAGCAGAGTGTCATTTCTTCAGTGTTGTCACATGAAAAGATATAATAAAATATTTACAAAAATGTGTGGGGTGTACTCACTGTTGTGAGATATTGTATATAGATTAAATTCATTTTGCAATCAAATTCAACAAATCTGAATCACAAAAAAGCTGTATTATGCAAATACTGCTATTTTCAAACATGCCAACCTTTTGAAACAGCTATGAAATTCTTCTCAGAAAATTCATCAAGCATATATTTATTCAGGTATGCAATTATCAAAAGTCTAAAAATAGACTATACCGGAAAAATGTAAGTTGGGAGAAGAATGGAAAAAGGCAGCCGGAACAATAAATGTTAGAAGAATCATGACCTTTAGAATGTGAGTTAGCAGTACAATCTTTCATTGTTTCAATACTCTTCAACCAGTGAGATGTAATTTTTTTTAGAAAAAATAACTAATTCTGTATTTTATAGGCCATAGAATGAAATCTGAACTGCTCAAAATGATAAATAAATATTCAAATATATACATAGCAATCACAATATTGCTAAATAAAGCAGAAAATATATCTAACTAAATATATACAAATATAAGCGGTTACGTTTAGTATAAGGGTTAGTGTTAATGTATGGGTAGTATAATTATTAATGACTAGTGTTATGGTAGTTTAGGGGGTTTATTTTTTTGGTAGTGTAGTGTTAGTGTTGTGCACAGGTTATTTTTCGTGTAGCATATGGGTTAATGTTTAGTGATAGTGTAGTGCAGGGTTTAATGTGTAGTGTGTTATGGTAGTGTAGGGGTTATGGCAAATATTTTACCATAAAAATGTCACTGACAAATACATGATCCATTGCTACTTTAAATTAGTGTTAGTAACAGTTCCTGGTGGTACTTAGTTGTGCCACCCCCATTAAAATGGCAAATAGGGCCTATCAGTGCTTTCACTCATCTCAAGTAGACCAACACATGTATGTTCCAGGTCTTTCCTGCACGGAGTATAATCATAACACTTTTAACTTATACATTACCTTTATATGTATATTAACTCTACTCTAATCCTACTCTAAAATATTTTGTAATATAAAGGCGCAGGAATTATTAGTGGAAAATAATGCCATCTAAGGGGTCATGAAAGATTTACAAACCAGTAGACTTTTGGTCTCATGATTTATTATAATGTTGCCAGAACCCTTTGGTGGGATTGTTTTTTTTTACAATACACGATTTGTGTGTGTGTGTGTATTGACCATTTATTATTTGTTATTATTTGCACCAATACTAAGTTCTAAAATGTCTATTTTCTCTTCTGTACTAACGTTTTTAAACTTAATATATAATAAGAACAAAAAAAATAACATTTAAACAAAAAAGGTAAATAGAAAAAAATGAAATAAAAATGGGTAGTTGGAGGGGGTATGGTTTAGTTGGTGCATTGTATCATATATTGTGGTCATAACCCTGCTTTTCTCATACTCTACAACAACTTTTGAGGTCACAATTCATGGCTTCATACAGGCTGCATAATGTGGTGGTGGTTAAGTGCGTGTCTGAGCAAACTGAGTACAAAGGTTTTCTGGTAGGTTATAACACCAAAAAATTTTACTCTTACTTTTATATATAAATTTTTCAGACTTATTTAAAGGGACACTATAGTTACCAGAACAACTACAGCTTAATGTAGTTGTTTTGGTATGTATATCATGTCCCTGCAGGCATTTTACTGTAAACACTGCCTGAGAAAAGGCAGTGTTTACAAAACTGCCTAGTGACACCTCCAGTGGTTGTCACTCAGATGGCCACTAGAGGTGCTTCCTGGGTGCAGCACTGAAATTCAGTGTCTCCACGTCCTACATAGAGATGCTGACCTTTCCCCATAAAGATGCATTGAGTCTATGCATCTCTGTGAGGAGATGCTAATTGGTGCAGCGCTGCGTTATGCAGTGCATGGTTGACAGCCTCCCAATGCTTTCCTATGGGCATTGTATTGACTTGACTCAAGTTTGATGATCTCAGTCAAGACAGCGAAGTCACAGTGACCAGACCTGCACTGGAAAAAGGTGAGTAAATCAACCAAAGGTAATGGGAGACAGGGGGTCTAAACAGCTAATTAGACCTTAAGTGTCAGGAATATTTTGTTATGTATTTATTACTGGCATTTACAAAGCACCAACATATTTCACAGTGCTAAACATTTGTATTCCTGACACTATAGTGGTGCTTTAAGATAAAGGCCATCATCATGGTAGTGAATGGGTTAAACAAATGTTATGTCTTTTTATTAAACGGTTAAACTAATTCATTATGGTAGAATTAAATAAAATTAACCTCTTTTTTCTTTTTGCCATTCAGTTATATCTAATTCGTGACCTGTAAGCATTTTCCTTTTTAATAAAAAACTTATAAGTTATAAGTAAAATAAATAATTTATCACTCTAATTCATATTCTCTTCTGTAAGAGAAAATAAATATTTATTTGATTTAGATTTAAAATGTAAAGCTGTTTTGCATCTAAACAATTTGTAGACATCCACCCTCATGTTTCCTGACTCATTATCCAATACTGTATAAAATCAAATGAATTGCAATGTGAATAATTCTGTGTAAGAATCTTGTTAATGTGCCCACATACTAACTAGACACAATGGGGATACTTTACTGGTGATGTAGAAAGAAGTTAGTGTTAATGTAAGGGAAGTATAATTATTAATGGGTAGTTTTATGGAAGTATATGGACTTTAATGCTTATGGTAGACAGAAGTGCAAATATAAAGGTGGTATAATAAAGAAGATTTGAGGTGTAAATCACACAAATGGCATGATGCATTACTTATACAGATGTGTACATCAGAGGTGCATTACCCTTATTTCTAATTCAACATTTACATTTTTAAACTCCCATTGAAAATCACGTTTATTGTCAGAATTTACAGACTTTCTGCTGCTTTCAATGAAAAAAGAAAAAGCAATTAAAATAACTCAACACAACGGATGCTTCAAGTGGTTTCCCCAAATTCAACTGAAAATGTCAAGAATATAATGTGAATCTGTGTAGATAAGGCGCTTAAATCTATTAATTGAACGAGTGAATATGAGAGCTGCTAACACACTATAATAGGGACTCTCCACCCCACTTCCAATAAGTATAAAAAAGTGCACTATAAAACCAACCGGTATACAGAGCAAAGTGTGTAGCGCTGAATAGAGTTAGCACTTACCCCTAAGGGTTAACAACGTATGTAATGAATTCCCTACAAGGGAATAAAACAAACAATATATAGTGTAGTATATTAGAGAGATAATAGTGTGAATAATCCCAATAATGGATCCACTCACATGATACAGAGCCACTTGAGGACCGGCTCTGATCTCTTCCACTTGTGTGTACTTAAAGGTGACATACACCTATAGCATCCATGTCAGATGTAAACCTCAAACAGAAAAAATGTACCTTATAATGACTCCTGTTTCAAAATTATTCAACCACTTCATGGCAAGCCTCTTTAATACTTAGTAGGACACCCTTTTTCTGTTATAACCTGCTGCAGATGAGATGCATAGGCAGACAACGGCTCCTGGCAGTGTTCCAGAGGAATCTTAGCCAACTGATCATGAGCAAGGGCCTCCAGTTCAGCAATTTTCTTGTGTTTGCATGCTGCAACAGCATCCCTCAAATCCAACCAGAGATTTCCTATGGGATTCAAGTCAGGTGACTGTGATGGCCATTGTAGAAACTTCCAAGACATCTTCTGCAACCAAACCTTGGTGGAATTTTAAAGGGACACTCCAGACACCCAGACCATTTCTGCCCATTGGAGTAGTCTGGGTGCCAACTCTCATCACCCTTTTTATAAACTGCAATAATTACCTTGCAGGGTTAACTCCTCCTCTAGTGGTTGTCTAGCAGACAGCCACTAGAGGGACTTCCGTGTTCTTAAAACATGAAAAGTGTTTTAAATGACGTTCTGCATACTCACGCTATGCATGAGGACCTCCAGCATTGCCGAAATTCCCATAGGTAAGCTATAAAATGCTTTCCTGTGGGGAGGTATAATGCGTGCGTGCAGCTGTTGCCGCACATGCACATTAGGTCTCCCCCACCAACGTCAGCATGGGCGTAGCCTCACCCAGGGGTTTTAACCCCTTCAGCAACATGGGATGGGGGGGTACGAGGTAGGGGGCACTGTAGTGCCAGGAAAATGGATTTGTTTTCCTGGCACTGGGGAGTCTCTTTAAGTATGATTGAGATCACCATCTTGTTGGAAGATCCAATGATCCCCAAGCTTCAGCTTCCTCATAGACAGCAAGTATGATTGAGATTTTCTCCTAGGATTTCCTGATACTTTAATGAATTTATAAAAAAAAAAACAAACAACAATATGGGTTAGGTGCTCACTAAGATAACAAAATAGAATGCAGCAGTAAACCAGCAAGTATTCCCAATCCTTGCTAATGATAACCAGAAAGTAACAAAGAAAAATATGGTAAAACGCTCCATGGCCGCTACCATATTTTTCTGTGTTACTTTAATTAATTTATGTTGCCTCCCTCCAGTGCCAGAGGATGCAAAGCAGCCCCAGAACATCACCAAGCCACCACCATGCTTAACTGTAAGCAGAGTGTTCTTTTCAGTGTTTGCTTCATTCTTAGTCCTCCATGGGACCAAAAAGTTCCAGTTTTGTTTCACTCCACAGAACAGAATCCCAAAACATCTGTGGCTTACTTATATGATTTTGTGGCTTATTTATATGATTTTCTTGTGCTTTTGAGTCATTAGTAGTGTATGTCTTGGAGTTCTGGAATGGAAACTATCTGTGTTTAGTACGCGCCTTACTGTGCTCACTGTAAGATTAGTGCCTGTTGCTACCAAGTCTTGCTGCAGGTCTTTTTGCAATCAATCAAGGGTTTTTTCACAACCTGCCTTCTCATAAATCTGGTTGCAACCATTGATAGCTTCCTTTTACTGCCAGTTCAGATAGTGTAACCACAGTTCCTTCAACTTTGAACTTGTGAACTACGCTTTCAAAGGTGTCTCTAGGAACATTCAGTGCCTTCACTATCTTCTTGTATCTTTTTGATCTCTTCTATTAACTTTTTGGACAATTCTGTTGACTCTGACATGCAGTCAAACTTGACACTCAACAACCCCTTAGCCAGTACAGGTATTTCAAGTATTCCAGCTCAAGCACACCTTGTGCAAGTAATGAAGCCTTTGATTAGTTGCATCACGTGTGCTTAAGACAACACCTGTTTTGCATTTGTGTGCTGTTGTGAGGGATTCTATTCAGGTGATTGGGCAGACTAGATGGGCCAAATGGTTCTCATCTGCCTTCACATTCTATGTTTTTATGTTTCTATGATTGAATAATTCTGAGACTAAAGAAATCATTATAATAAGTTGTATTTTCAGTTGAATTTGGGGAAACCACTTGAAGCATTTGTTGTGTTGAGCTATTTCAATTGCTTTTGTTTGATTTGTTCATTGCAAAAAGCTGAAAGACTGTAAAGTTTGACAATAAACTCTTGAGTTGCCATTCAGGCAGCAGAGCAAAGGCATTTTAAACCTTTCAGCACTGAGTGGGAAGGGAGCACTATGAAGAGGGTAGAAGATACTATAGTTTGTATTCCTAGCACTATAGTTTCCCTTGAAGAAAGGGAATATACTCAAATATATAGGTAATAGATATAAGGCCAGGAAAGCCCAGGGGTAACAAGAATGGGGACATTTCTGACACAGAGCACAGTGCTGTCGGTCATTAATATTTTTAATAACTCCTACTGCACTTACCCACCACCTTCTTTAAAGTGCTAAGTTACTCTACCATGAGACCTGAGACACTTATGTTGTGGTTAGTTGAAAAGGTGTGATGCTTCAAACTGCAGGACTGGGGGTTTTGACTGAGATGACTCACCTGCTTCTGATTTCAATCTGTAATGATTGTTGCTTCTGTTAACCATGTCATGTACTTCTTGGATCCATATCTCCTAAATACAATATTTCACTGCAGGCTAATTACACTGCTTGGCCATAAAAAAAAGTCGCCAACATAAAAAAGGTCAAACACTCTAATATTTAGTTGGACCACCTTTAGCTTTGATTATGGCAATGCTGTGGCATGGTTTCAATAAGCTTCTGCAATGTCACAAGATTTATTTCCATCCACTGTTGCATTAATTTATCACCAAGATCTTGTATTGATGATGGGAGAGTCGGACCACTGCGCAAAGTCTTCTCCAGCACATCCCAACGATTCTCAATGTGGTTAAGGTGTGGACTCTGTGGTGGACTATCCATGTGAGAAAATTATGTATCATGCTCCCTGGACCACTCTTTCACAATTTGAGCCCGATTAATCCTGGAATTGTCATCTTGCAATATGCCCGTGCCATCAGGGAAGAAAAAATCCATTTAAAAAATCCATTAATGGAATAACCTGGTCATTCAGTATATTCAGGTAGTCAGCTGACCTCATTCTTTGTGCACATAATGTTGCTGAACCTAGACCTGACCAACTGCGGCAACCCCAGATCATAGCACTGCCTCCACACGCTTGTACAGTAGGCACTAGGCATGGTGGGTGTATCACTTCATCTGCCTCTCTTCTTTCATAGTTACATAGTGACATAGCTGAAAAGAGACTTGCGTCCATCAAGTTCAGCCTTTCTAATATATGTTTTTGCTGTTGATCCAAAAGAAGGCAAAAAACCTAGTCTGAAGCGCTTCCAATTTTGCAACAAAGTAGGAAAAAATTCCTTCTTGACCCCAAAGTAGTAGTCAGATGTCTCCTTGGATCAAGCAGCTATAATTACCCCACTAATTTGAAATTATATCCCTGTATGTTATGTTTTTGCAAGTATTTATCCAATTGCAGTTTACCCTGATGCGCCCATCACTGGTGGTTCCCCACTATCTTTCCAGTTTTTAATAATGCGTTGGACAGTTCTTAACCCAATTTTAGTAGTTTCTGCAATCTCCTTAGATTTTTTCTCTGGTTAATGCATGCCAATGATTTGACCCTTCTCAAACAGACTAACATCTTTTCCACAACCACGTTGTTTAAGAAATGAGAAGCTACTCATTGCATCAGTTGTGGTTAAATAACTTGTTGCCAGCTGAATAGGAGGCTCTTACCTATTTGCTTAGTTAAATCCAGGTGGCAATGTTTTCTTTGGCCAGGCAGTGTATAATACCAGCTGCAAGGGTAATGAGTCTATCAGTATCCTGCTGCTTTAACCCTGTGTTTACTGTGTGCTGAGAGGTAATAGTGAGTCATTAACAGTTGACATGTTTTGAGTCTACCATATTTGATGCTTTAACCATGTGAACATTGTGTGCTGAGAGCTAATAGAGCAGCTGACATGTTTCATAACAGCAACAATATTTACTAGAAAACTAAAGTTATCATAGTAGAAGCACTACTGAAGACAAGATCATGAAAGGGAGAGCTAATAGAGGATTATGAAGACACTGTGGGAAGAAGGCAGGTCAGCAGAAGTAGTGCTATGCTCTGGGGAATGTTCTGCTGGGAAACATTTGGTCCTGGCATTCATGTGGATGCCACTTTGACACGTACCCAGTGGTGGAACTACTGCCAGTGCATCCAGTGCGGATGCATCGGAGTGTGCCTGCCCCTCTCTAATTTAGATGCACCACTGCACGTACCATCTACATAGAGATTATTTCAGCCCTTCATGGTAATGGTATTCCCTCATGGCATTGGCCACTTTCAGCAGGATAATGCACCCTGTGACACTACATAAAATGTCCAGGAATGATTGGATAAACATGACAAATGTGTTCAAGGTGTTACCTTGGACTCCAAACTCCCCAGATCGCAATCTGATTTAGCATCTGTGAGATGTACTGCAACAACAAATCAAACCAACAGAGGCCCCACCTTGCAACTTTCAGGACTTAAAGGATCTGTTGCTAATGTCTTGCTGCCAGATATCACATGACATGTTCAGAGGTCTTGTGGAGTCCATGCCTTGATGCCTGTGTGCTTTTTTGGCAGGGCAAGGGGGCCTACATTATATTAGGCAGTTGGTTTTAATGTTGTGGCTGATCAGTGCATATGTGACTTGTCATATATGTTTCATAAAAGGTAAGGTGGCCCTGAATTTCGAAACACTGCTATTATAAAGCTATGGTATGTCAATTGATATTAACTCATGAATGCAGCCTGTTCAAAATATTAAATAAATATCTGCAAACAAATAGGAGCTCCTAAAAAAAAAAATGAATGCTACACATGATAAATATAACTTTAACATTTTGAATGCCAGCAAGGTCTTCTAACATACAAAGTGTTAATCTAGTTTCCATTTTTTCTTTGCTTTAGTTAATGTGCTCTCTAAGCCCTCTGGTTATAGAGCATATGTCCAATGAATAGCAAACTGTATGGTTACATAAAGATGTCAGCCATGCAAGCCTAGAGTGAAACAATGTGTGCGCGTTTTGTTTAAGCATACTGAACTGCACTTTGTGCGGAAAATATGTAAAAAATAAATAAATACAAAAAATACATTTTCTAGTTCTGTCCCCCCTTCCCCAACAATACACTGGGGCCATGTAGAGATTTAAAGAATATGTTCACAATTCGTACTGAACTTACATACATTCTCTTCAAAGTAAGCTTGTAAAATATATGTTTTGGAAGCAAAATTATAGAACTTGAACATGAAATACAATTACAAACAAATTAAAACTCCATGTGGTTTATACACTAAGGATAAGCTGCCCTGACATGGCAACTACAATCCGAAAACATTATTTGTATCAACATATTTGACTACATACAAACTAAGCATATTGAAATTAAAAACCTATTGTGTCATTTGGATACATTTTTTATGATTAACTCATCAAGATAACAACCTCATCTGAGCAAAGTCCTCATCCCCCCCAATTTCCAGTCATTAAGTGTATTGGTTACCATTTATTTATATATTTTGCTCCATTCCCGCATTATGCAATGCTGCTAAGCAGGTTGACCAATTATTATTATTGATAATGATAATAATAATATTGGACACATTTTATTTCTAGATGATATAGAATAGTAAAGCATTGCAGAATTTGTTGGCTCTATATAAAAATAATAGTAATTATAATAGTGATATTATGTATCTGAAAAAGCCTACCTTCCAGATAACAGCTAATCTAGTATTTCTAACACATGCCCTAGTTTTATATTTTTAGATAAGCTTTTCAAATATTTCGAAAAAAAATATTTTAATGTTTTGATTTTTTTTTTTTTTTTAAAGATTAGTATATATTTATTTATAATGATGAATTTTGATATTTTAATAATTTGAAAAAAATCATTTTAAATGTTTATCCAAAATATGGAAGCATCTGAAAAGCTTTTCCAAAAATATTAAATCAAGGCCACAATTTGATAAACAAATAACCCAATCATGTATACACAACTGGTAACTGTTGTTTAAAGTAATAATTTAGCATCCATTTGATTACGGAAACAATGTAATTCAAAATGAATTAAAAATTATATTATATATTTCATTTCTTTCCTTTGCATGAATTTACCAGGATTTGATGCTGCATTTAAGTTAATTAAAAATAAACTAAAAGTGAATGTAAAATAAAACAAAATCAGCTATGTTTTAGTTCAGCCATGTTGGCCTATAACTCACTTTGAATTGACTTTGAAGCCACAGCAGTTCATACTTGAATGAAAGTGAATCGTTCTGTGAAATTATGTATGCATAAATAATGAAATCACTGAGATCACTCAGCCCAATGCTCCAAAAACTTTGCTTAGAAATGTTGTGCACATCAGGTAAACATCTGAACTAATGACATTTACAAAAAATGTACAGCAAATGTGCATTTTGAAATCAGCTTACAATTTCACACTCCTAAAATTGAAAAATAAAGTAACGAAAAAGGTGGCATGAATGATTGCAGGGATGATACGGTTCTAGATCCAGCAGGATCATCATGATTTCGGACTCCAGTTCCTTTTTCCTGAGTTGTTTCCATTGTGTTTCACATATGGGGGAACCAGGAACTAATCCCAGCTAAAATTATCTTATATAAATTATTGGTGGGATGTTTTGATTTATTGCTGTTTTCATAGTTGTTATAATTTAGTGGCCACTTCTTTTTGTTTTCCCAACATGCATGTAAGACTCACTCATCTGATAGAACTTGTTGCCCTGTGCTTTAGAAAGATTTTGCAGAATGTTTTAAATTATGTCTATGGCAATGCTGTGTCTCTTGGGTAGTTACTGTCCTATTTAGGCAACTGCTTATAGGGTCTGGCCCCGTTTATATTAACCGTGCCCAATCATGTACGTAATGTATTGATTGCAACACTCCTATATTACTTTACACAAAAATATGACATATCATTACTGGCAATGGAGGTACTGGCAACACACTGATATTATTACTGGTAATGGAGTTGGTGGGAAACAAAGTCTTGTATCTCATGCTTGCATAGATCTCTGTAAATGCTCCTTCATACTACACAGGTCATACTGAAGGATTTTGCAGAGATATATAATGGCTCACCACTACAATAGCCAACATCAGTTAAATATATTGATGTTGCTTGCTCTACTCGAACAAGGTCATCCATACTGAGATCTGTCTGAGATCTGTGAGTTTAAGATGCAAAAGAAAAGCAGTTCATGTGTACTTGCACCCTAGCCAAATTGTTGTCAAATTGTTTACTCCTTTAGATTTCCTTTTCTAATTTTGAAATTTCCTGGTTTACCATTTGCATGCCTTCATTCAAGGATTAACGCAAACTTCTAAAACCCTACTCTATAACAATAAAAGGAGGATCTTACAGAGATTGTCAGCAAACTATGTTAAGTGAAAATAGGCAAGTCCTGACCCACTATTCCAAGCTTTAGTTTCTTTTTTGTTATATTTTTTACTAAGCATTGCAATAATTTCTTTTAATAAACCAAGAGGGAAAAATAGTAATATAGCTACAGTGAGTGAAAAAAGTATTTGACCCCCTGCTGATTTTGAAAGTTTGCCCACTGACAAAGAAATAATCAGTCTATAATTTTAATGGTAGGTGTATTTTAACAGTGAGAGACAGAAATAAAAAAATAAAAAAGAAAAACGCATGTCAAAAGAGTTATAAATTGATTTGCATGTCAATGAGTGAAATAGGTAGTTGACACCTTCAACTTGGTGGCAAAATCCTTGTTGGCAATCACAGAGGTCAGATGTTTCTTGTAGTTGGTCACCAGGTTTGCACACATCTCAGGAGGGATTTTGTCCCACTCCTCATTGCAGATCCTCTCCAAGTCATTAAGGTTTCGAGGCTGATGTTTGGCAACTCGAACCTTTAGCTCCCTCCACAGATTTTCTATGGGATTAAAGTCTGGAGATTGGCTAGGCCACTCCAGGACCTTAATGTGCTTCTTCTTGAGCCACTCCTTTGTTGCCTTGGCTGTGTGTTTTGGGTCACTGTCATGCTGGAATTCCCATCTTCGACCCATTTTCAATGCCTTGGCTGAGGAAAGGATGTTCTCACCCAAGATTTGATAGTACAAGGGCCTGTTCATCGTCCCTTTGATGCGGTGCAGTTGTCCTGTCCCCTTAGCAGAAAAACACCCCAAAGCATAATGTTTCTACCTCATTGTTTGACAGTGGGGTTGGTGTTCTTGGGGTCATAGGCAGCATTCATCCTCCTCCAAACACAGGGAGTTGAGTTGAGGCCAAAGAGCTGGATTTTGGTCTCATCTGACCACACTTTCACCCAGTTCTCCTCTGAATCATTCAGATGTTCGTTGGCAAACTTCAGTCGGGCCTGTACATGTGCTTTCTTGAGCAGGGGAACCTTGCAGCTGCTGCAGGATTTCAGTCCTTCACTGCATAGTGTGTTACCAATTGTTTTCTTGGTGACTATGTGTAGCGGATGGCACTGGGCTGTCCTGCAAATGTCTTTGAAATTACTGCATTCGTGTGATCTGCTAGTTTTCTATGTGTTTTAAAAGAATTGTATTCCTCTGATTGTTCGGTAGTTTCATTCCCTTAGTTTATTCGAATGAAAATACCGAACAACCAGACCTCCCCTGTGTGAAGTGTGTCCTCAATTACCGTTGCAACATTGTTGCGAACGGGTAATTGACTAGTAAGTAGCCGTCCTTTGTTCTCGGGGGTGGCCGCCATTCGACAAACGAACACGTGGCGGCGGCCATTTTAAAACTCCCGAACAGCGGTGTTTTGCCGTCGAGTGTCTGGAACTAAAATCGGACACTCGAGTAGGCGAACACCGCTGAGACCTCCACAAGCCCGGTCCGTTCGGTTCCAAACTACCGAACGGCCCCTCGTTCGGTAGATAGAAAGAACCGAACGAGGGGATTCAGGCGAACCCTCCCTAGCCTCTATAGCTAGAGGTTTTCGTGTATTTAATTCCCTTATGCCAGGACCGACCGCAGGGCCCATTCGCATGGAACCTCATTCGGCTATCTCAGTTAGTGCGGTCGGTCATTTTATTCCCTCCATACATTTCCCGAACCCCTGGTCTGATCTGGGTGATTTTTGGATATGTTGTTCACCCAGATCAGGGGTATCCGGGGATGTAGGATTTAAAGCGGTACCCCTACGTTTAGGGGTACATCCAGAAACGGGGGGAATTACTGTACTGGATAAGGGGATTATGATGCTGGCTGAGGGGAGGAGATGTGTGGGAGGTTACCAGGACAGGATTGGCTACTGTAATAATTATTGTAAATCCCTCCCTTGCATGGGAGCATGCTTTAAGAGGAGACTGTGGATTAAAGCTTTCAGTTCTGCTCCTGAAACTGTGTGTCGTCCAGTTATTGGGATTGCTGTTGGGATACTGCTGTATTTTACCTGTTGGAAACCTTGCCTGTGGATTTACTATTTACTTGTTCCTGAGCCTCACTTGGATTATAAGCGGAGATAACCTGGGAAATATTGCATCTCCGCTACACTATGGTCCCAGCGCCTTGAGATCATTAACAAAATCCTTCCGTGTAGTTCTGGGCTGATTACTCACCATTCTCATGATCATTGAAACTCCACAAGGTGATATCTTGCATTGAGCACCAGACCGAGGGAGACTGACAGTTATTTTGTGTTTCTTCCATTTGCAAATAATCGCACCAACTGTTGTCGCCTTCTCACCAAGCTGCTTGGCGATGGTCTTGTAGCCCATTCCAGCCTTGTGTAGGTATACAATCTTGTCCCTGACATCCTTGGACAGCTCTTTGATCTTGGCCATGGTGGAGAGTTTGGAATCTGATTGATTTGATTGCTTCTGTGGACAGGTATCTTTTCTACAGGTAACGAGCTGAGATTAGGAGCACTCCCTTGAAGAGAGTGCTCCTAATCTAGCTCGTTACCTGTATAAAAGACACCTGGGAGCCAGAAATCTTGATGATTGATAGGGGATCAAATACTTATTTCACTCATTGACATGCAAATCAATTTATAACTTTTTTGAAATGTTTTTTTGTCTGGATTTTTTTTTTTTTTATTCTCTCTCTCACTGTTAAAATACACCTACCAATAAAATTATAGACTGATCGTTTCTTTGTCAGTTGGCAAGCGTTCAAAATCAAATGCTTTTTTCCCTCACTGTAAATGGGAGATCTAGACAGCTGGCTTGAGACAAAAAAAAATGGATGATAGATAGATAGAAAGATAGATAGATAGATAGATAAACAGACACATGTAAACCAATTTAGTTGTCATGCTAGCAATTTAAACACTTGCAGTATATATTGGATGTTCTTTTACAGGCTGGCAATATACATATAAACAAATGGAATAATGGAACTCATGTAACTTCAGATGAAATGCCAGAGGCACATGGTGTTCTACTGCAGAACAAAAGATGAAAACATGTCATAAAAAATTATTTCCAAAGACATGCAATTCAAAACAGAGAAAGTAGACAATGGTCCACATCCTGGATGCCCTGTGCAACATACAGTATTAATTATTTAAATGAGTTTCTCTAATATATTTGCCTTATACTAATTGTCTAAAGTTTAGTTTACCACACATATAACTAATAAAAGTGTGCTGGACTATGACTAAGTATATGTCAAAGTTTTAATGGTACAAACTAGGAAACAGGTCTCAGGGCACCAACACAACTTCTATATAGTTTATAACTTTTGGTCTGCATTGCTAACTATATTTTTACATGCCTAATTTAATACAGTTTTGTCAATAAAAAAAAGAATTGCTTTACAACATTCTGAACCTAAACCTACCTACTTGATCAACAGTCTAAAATAATTAATTCTTGTTGTTTCCTGTACTGTGTGCAGTTTGTTCTCTTTCTGTCCCTTCCTTCAACCTTATTCAGTGACACGGTCATATTTTATCAAGAACACTATTGTTTTCTAGAAGTTGAGGTTCATCTAACAGCTATCATAACAAGAAAGATAACGATGGGTCTCAAAAATCTCTGTTATGAGCAAAGTTCAAACTCTACAAAGATATTTTGTTTCTGGTAATTAGCAACTCTTGGATTATTCTTTCAAATGTGTCCAAAATTTAGACAAGAAGGACACTGGACATGCTATTTTGGAGTAAGGAAAGCTTAAAGGGGTACTCCAGATTTCTAGAGCACTTAGCTTGCTAAAAATCTGTATGTGTGAAGAGTGTATCCTCCTTTTTTTTTATTTTGCAAAAAGTGCAGATTTCAATAGAAAATATAAATGAACCTAGTAACACACCCTTGGCTCTCTAGCAGACAACAGGTTTCCTGGTTTCGTTAGCTCAGTGAAGCTAAATTTAAGTTACATCAATTGCCCGGAACACTGCCTTGCAAATACTTCTCATTGAGCTGCATTAGGAAGTCTGTGAGTTTACATTCACAGAAAGTCTGTGCAGGGTTAGAAGGAGAGGGTTTGCAAAGGCAGTAGACATGTTATCTGCAGGTTTTGAAAGCTATTTTTAGATATATCACAATAAAAACGCATAATTAAATGCATGGAAGTTTCCATTTTGGGTATATTTACCAAGATGATATGTATTTCTTTTGTATTTCAGCAGTGGAGTGTCCCTTTAAGGCTGATGATATAATGTGTCAATTTACATAATATTAAACAATACAAGTTAGTATCTTTTTATTTTAATACTATTTTAGATTGAATGTTTTATTTGTGCATAATTTAATGCTTCTGCTATGCATATATACATAAAAAGGTCATATTATGCCTAAGATACCTTTCAAAGTGGCCCTATCATATTTGTGAATAGGAGTTCAGAGGTAATTTATATATCTGTGTAGTTTAGGAGGCAATATGATAGATAGTGCCTGGACAATATAAATACAATCAGTATAGCAAACATTATTTTAAATATAATATATGTTTATTACAGTTTATATAACTTATAATACAATATGATCGCAAATATGTTTGGGATCATATTGTATTATAAGTTATATAAACTGTAATATGTTTGGGATCATATTGTGAGTTTTTCCAGACTTTTATTTAAAAAAAAAAAAAAAAACCCTCAGTTATTTAGTAACATATTAATATATGGAGGTGAATTGAAACCTAAAGTGCAAAATGCAGGCCAACCGGTTGATTTGGAAAACTTTTTCCTATTCATGTTAAATTTTTATAATGTGACACAAAAGCAAAATATCCAGAAAAGACGGTGTAGCTATAGTTTTCCACTGGAGCCACACCGTCTTTTCTGGATATTTTACTTTTGTGTCACGTAACAATTTATGCTAAAATAGTGAAGATAACATCAATAGGAAAAAGTTTCCAAATCAACCGGTTGGCCTCCATTTTGCATTTTAGGGTTCAATCCACCTCAATATATATTAATATTTTGCTAAATCACTGAGGGTCAGGGGAAAACTCACGCAAGTTAAACTTACAGGCATTTTTTATGGAGAGGAGGACTTTTCGTTCAAAGTAAAGGCAGCAGTGTTACATCCACTATGTGTTGTGTATGGTTGTCATCAAACTCAATTACTTGAAAAAAACTGTGACTATCATTTTGGTTGCCTTAAAAACTATAATGACATAAGAGAAGCAAGGATGGTCACTTTCATGACCAGCATGCATAATTCATTTTTGCACTGTAGAAATATTGTTGATATGTGTAGTGTGTATATGGAATGATGACCTAGTAGAGGTGAAAGAACAGATTACAGAACTACAAGGTTTAATTTGGTTGTATAGGCATATGTTATGTGTCAGATCACAGAAAAACATTTGAAAAACATTTGTAAAATAAATGATTTATTTTAAATCAAGCACCCAGCTATGTCTTTCTGCCCAGGTGTGAAACTTTTTACCCCAAAGACCATGATTATTCTTTTTCAAACTCCTTGGCTTCACACATTTTAGCAGTTTTTTTTTTAGCAGACCAATGGCCAATTGATATACTGATTAGAGGAACACTATAGCGTTAGGAATACAAATATGCATTCCTAACGCAATAGAGCCCAGGTCACCTAAACGGTGACTAGGGCCCCGTTCCGCGGTGAGCAAATGGTTAATTACCCATTTATTTGCTTACCTTATCCCAGCACCAGGCTCCCTCAACGCTGGTGACCTCTCCTTCTCCATCGACGTCAGCTCCAGAGTAGACGCGTGCGTGCCTTCAAAACCTGCCCATAGGAAAGCATTACTCAATGGTTTCCTATAGGGCTCTTTTTTGACACTGGAGTTCTGTGAACACGTCCAGCATCAAATAAGTGTGATTTCTCTGAAACTGCTATGTTTTCAGCTGCAGGGTTAAAACCAGGGGGACCTGTCACACAGACCACTTCATTGAGCTGAAGTGGTCTGGGTGCCTATAGTGGTCCTTTAACATATAGCAGTCAGGGGACAATTTCCTCCAAAAAGCGCATAACCGAAAAACAAACAAACAAACAAAAAAACAATAATATTTCAAAGGTAAATAGTCATGTTCCCTGCAATACATATTTAGAAAGGTGAAAACATAAGACGTCTAAACATGACTAATGTAACTTAAACCATTTGAGGAAACTGGGGAAGTCCACTATATTATCTCACAGGTCGGTTGTGGACGATGTCTATGAATGTCTAAATGGATAAATTGTGACCCTTATACAAATGTAGAAATACTTTTTGGGTCAGGCGTACCATAAAAAATAAACATGTTTTTATAAACTCCTTTATAAATATTAGTATTTAAATTGTCCAGAAGGTGAGAGGGGAGGTGTAATCAACCTAGGCTTCCCACAGTTACGTCTTCCACCCTGCATCTTCTTCCAGGCTGACTAAGAAAATCTGAAATGGCACAAAAGTCCATGGAATGCAAATCAAGTATTCTTACCTTGAGAGTCAAATCTAGTTACTATAACTGTTCCACTTGACTAGGATTTTCTGTTACATTCATTTTATTTAACTGTTGTTTTTGTAAATTATTTGTTTGTCATTTCTTTTTCTTATGTATGTATTGTGACTTTTTTGTTCATAATAAATAATCCTTTATTCTGGTTTTGTCTGGTAAAGAATCACTGTACCTGAAAAGACCCATTTAGAGTAGGAGGTGTTAAGTTGGATGTTTATAATTATTTTCAGTCTAGTTAAGAGAGAATACTTTTTTAAGCGTTTCATCCCCAGAACCAAGTCATGAGTACATTTGGAGTAGGTTGCGCCATGACAGTATATGTTTTGTTTTGTTTTTCTATTATTACTATTATTATTATTATTAAGTATAATACTAATTATTTTTACAATTTGATGTCTCGCTTTATTAAATATTTCATGTTAATGCACTAGTGGTATTACCAGCTAGATATGGTATATAAAAATGTCTCAAAGTGTTCAGTTATATTTCTTTGTAAAAGCAATGTTTCCTTTTAACAGATTAAGTAGTAAAATATAAATTCTTCAGCATTTCCCTCATCTTGTGATTTATGATTGCATTCAAAATATAAATTGCCTCATGAATGCAAGGCATTATTTCAAACAGCTACCATTCTAAATTGAAACCTTACCTTTCTTTTCCGTACAACCATCAGGTATAGTATAAAATCTTCATACAAAATTACAAACATGATATATATATTGAGACAACAAAGTCTGCACAGCGATTGACTTTTTTTCTTGGATCATTTATAAACCATTAAAGAAATTAATTTTAAAAATGAAAAACTTTTCATCCTTACAGTTAGACAGATGCTGGATTTTTGTTTCCTGGCAAAAGCCATTATCACTCCCTTACGGTGTTAAAATCAACAAAGAAATTCAGAAAAGCATTTTCCAAGGCATATTGTAGTTATAATTGATTAATGTTAAATGCTGTAGTCTTATATATTTGCAAAGTGCTAGTGGAATAGTCATTTTTATTAAACTGCTTTTTCCAAAGCTAACAAATAATTTGAAGCTATGGCTGCGAAACAATTTTTTTTTTTTTTATATCAAAATTAAAAATAATCTGAATACTGGTAAAAAAGCAAAAACAAAAAAAAAAACAAGACAGCATATTTTCACCTGCAAAGTCCCTTCTAAAAACTGAAGAGTTACCTGTATGACTCCATGCTCTCTTACACATTAGGTGTATATTTAAAGGTAATACATGCTGGTGGTAGAATCACACACATGCTATACATGTTCCTTTATGTACTTTGTTGTCTCCCTAAGAAACTATATAAGATCATGGACATAACGCATCACTTAACTTTGATTAACAATACACAAAACGACCAGTAGCAACTTCTCTTTTTCAAGAAGCAACAACTTCTGACCAGCTCCAACTGTTATTTTTTTCCAAGAAGCCATACTCAAACTGGAAAATAATAACTATTTTCACTATTACAAAAGTTATTGAGAAAATAGCAGAATATTAATGGTGCTCATAAAAAAGAAAAGTATAAAATACATAAAGCGTTTTAGTACAAACAATTCAATCTCCAAAGCACAATATGAAGCCATATAAATGAGTATATGGTTCTGATAATAGAATTATTGTACAGATTGAAAAGGAAATCAATATTCAAGTCTTGGTGCAGATTGTCACCAGGCCACTGCATTTAACCTAGAAGTCTAGGCTGAGTTATTTGCACATTGTATTTAATGGAGCAAGGAGGATGATTAAGCCTGGTGGTTGGAAAAAAATAGAAATACGATCAGTAGACAGATGAACTATTGTCAAAGTCAAATATGAGTAAAAGCTAGGTCATCAACTTATAACAAGAAGCACAAAATAATGACACTGATTATTGTATTAATATTAATGGGAAGAACTTAAGAATTAAAGTATAATACTCAAGTTTCTCGTGATTAGAATTTACATCAGAACAGATATTGAACCACCAACATAAACAGTGTAATTGTCTAAACCAAAGCTTGTAGACAATTACACATTTTAGACAAAATAGTACAATCTACTCGTATTAAATGTGCAGTACCATATTTATTTCTACACAACTCCTTATTTAGTGAATGATAGCATGTATGATGGGATTTTTCTGAACATATTATCAAAATATGAACTAAGTTCTAATAATGAATAGAAATTGCAGGATGTTTATTATAGCATAATGAAAAAGTCTCCACCACCAGAATTTACACCAACACAGATATTGACCACCAACATAAACCGTGTTATTGTCTAAACTAAAACTTGTAGACTATTGCAGGTTTTAGACAAAATAGTAAAAACTGGAAAATGTTCCAACCTATTTATTTCTTAGCTACTTGCTATGAAATGTACAGTTCCATATCAGTTTCTCAACAACTCTTTAATTAGCAAATTATAGCATGTATGATAGGGTGGTTTGTATACCTAAAAATGAACTAAAATTAAATAGAAATTGCAAGAAATGTATTATAGTATAATGAAAAAGTCTCTGATAAGACAACAGGTGATTGTTTCCCTAGAGTCAACCAACCTATGTCCTAGAGCAGGCTTCCCCAAACTCCAGCCCTCCAGATAAGGCTGAACTACAACTCCCATGATTCTCAGCCTATTTAATTCATAGAATCATGGGAGTTGTAGTTCAGTCTTATCTGGAGGGCCAAAGTTTGGGGAAGCCTGCTCTAGGACATAGGTTGGTTGACTCTAGGGAAACAATCACTGGCTGAACTACAACTCCCATGATTCTCAGCCTATTTAATTCATAGAATCATAGGAGTTGTAGTTCAGCAACATCTGGAGGGCAGGTATTTGGGGAAGCCTGTCCTAGAGGCTTGCATGCAGAATTGGCTTGTAGGCAGGTTGCAAATTAGTAGGTGGCCATTGAAAAGTTAAGCTACTTTCTTACTAAATCACATGAAAGTAGTTTAAACTAGATGTCTCCCTAAAAATGTTATCAAAAATTCCAAACCACTATACATAGCATACCTTAACAGACTAGCACATGGAAATTTAGGGATGTTTTAGTCGATAGGCAAATGGAATAAAAAAAAAAAACAATATATATATATATATATATATATATATATATATATATATATATATATATATATATATAGTATTTTAGCGAGAGAGAGAGAGAGAGAAAGAGAGAGAGAGATTACTGATGGTGCATTGGGGACCATGCACTTAGGGTCACCTTACAGGTATTAATTCTTTATTCCTGAGCAAGGACCTGTTCGAGCTTTGTGGCCCTTTAAGAGCCTGATCAGACCCTTGCTGGACCCAGGTAAGTCAGACAGAAGGTTTTTTTTAAACACTTTTGCACCACGTCGGGGACTGGCGGAGGGGGAAGTTATAGTGCCAAGAAAACAAACTTGAAATCCAAATACAATAAAGCACACACTAGGGTAATCAATAACAATAACAGGTGAACTTGCTACAAGAAGCCCTGACTTTATAAAGCCAGGCTACTAAAACTATTGGCTGGCGTCACCTTGGAACGCCTGAAGACCCGAAGACCCTGGAGACTTAGAATCACATCGTTCTGCCGTCAGAGAGATTGTATAGCGTGCAGCGTCTATCCTGCCATCGAGTCGGGTAGCTCCAGAGAGGGTAACTATTACAATATCTGTGTGCCAGGGTGTGGGTGTATTTGTGTGTCAGTGTGTACATATGTCAAGATGTGTGTATCTTTGTGTCAGTGTGTGCGTAATGTGTCAGTAAGTGTATCTATGTGTGTATGTGCCAGGGTGTGTATGAATTTGTGTGTATGTGTCAGTGTGTTTATATGTGTGTATCTGTGTGTTAATGTGTATATATATATATATATATATATATATATATATGTGTAAATATGTACATACAAAACATGTATGCATGTGGCAGTGTACGTGCATGCATACAAGCAATCAAACAAACACCAACACAACAAGCAAACACACTCCTACAGTCCAACGCAAATATTACTTACAAGTTGTCAGGACTACAGAATGATCCAGCACGTAGAATTGTGTAACATAGAGGAATGATAGGTAACGTATACCGGAACTTAGAATGGCCAGACTAATGTACCAAAGAATAGTCAGTAACACACGAGGTCAAGGGATACAGAAAGAGACACAATGATAAGGAAAAGCCAGGAGTCATAGATGACAGAAAACAGGAAAGTAAAAAACAATGCCAAAGTCAAATAACCAGAATAACCAAAGTCAATAACACGCTCTCAGACAACCACAAGGGAAACCACGACAAGGCACTGAGCAGGATGAGAACTGGGCCTAAGTACACTTCCTCTAGATCTGATAGGCTGTAACCGGCCTTTGACCCCAAAGGCAGTTACCAGGTTCCCATTTGCATAATTGCTGCTCAGCATTAACCCTTATGTGGATTTGGTTGCTAGTCGGCACAACTTTTCATGCGTGGACAGTAAATGCCATTAACCACATTTTTATAAGCGTATGAAT
This sequence comes from Pelobates cultripes, assembly GCA_933207985.1. Taxonomy (NCBI): domain Eukaryota; kingdom Metazoa; phylum Chordata; class Amphibia; order Anura; family Pelobatidae; genus Pelobates; species Pelobates cultripes. Next base: position 166,900,974 of record OW240914.1, on the reverse strand, counting down.
ACGTGACACAAGCACACCCCTGCTTTCAAACTCCAAAATTATATACAAACACACAGGGTCTTGAAATGTGAATTAATTCATAAAGAAATGCATATTCAGAAACTGAATATAGAACCATTTTATATAGAAAGCTACTGATCAGTTTATTTTACAGGCTTAAAAAACAAACAGTTGTTTATCTTAAGAATGACTTGATTGTGCAAAACTTGTCAGACTGCAATAGTTTCAAAAAACTGCTATCTATTCAAAGTGTGACCTTTTGCAGCATTTTCTCAGAGTAAAACACATTAACACTTCTCTGTGGAAGGTGTAAAAATTCATGTTTCCATCATACCTTAAGGCTTTCTACTTTCAAAATGTCATTTGGGATTTGGTTAACTTTTTAGTTTTAAAAGCTTAAAAATGTGAGTATGAAACAAATTCTGAGGTATAATTTGTTGTATAAGTCAATGTCCTAATTTAAAATTTAAGATAAGAAAGCTGAGGGATTTGTCAGCATATGTACTAAAAATAACACTCCTTCTAGTTTAACCCCTTAACAATGATGGAAGTGCTATGCCATCCTACAAAAGGTGGGCTTTAACACCATAGGGTGGGCATGCCCTACTGATCGGCAAACTCCTTACCCTCCACAGCATCTGCAAACAGGGGGCTGTCTGACAACCGAGGCAATCATTATACATAAAATAATAAACAAATACTAATACAAATATTATTTTTTTTCCTAAGTAAATTTTTGTATTTTGATTACAAAAAATATTTTTATAGCATATATAAATATTTAATGTGAAATGAAAGCCCTGTTTTTCCTGAACAAAATTATATAATAAGTATAACAAAATTATATAATAAGTGTAGTTGCACTTACAGATATGAAAACCACACACTTAAAAACATAATCTTTTACTTCTAGTTCAATGTTTTTGAGAAGCTAATTCATCCTGCAATACTTTAACTGATACCAAAAAATTCCATTAATATACCAATTTTTTACCATGTGACTTTAAGTAGGTTTATCTACCATTATGCTGCAATATTACAAAAATATTTGAGTATCTTAAACGGCTTGTAGAGCCATTTTTCATTGACCATACTGAAATCTGTCACAAGTTTTCTTACCTGAAACACTAAATCAGTCAGGACTGATCTTGGGCAGGTGCACAGAGTGCACAGCGCCCAGGCACTCTGCAGACAGAGGCCATGGCGCTGCTAAGCTCTGCCCCTCCATGTTAGGCTCCACAACAGCCCCTG
>OW240914.1:166867223-166894723 GCA_933207985.1 Pelobates cultripes | reverse complement strand
TTCCCTTCCTGTGTGCCAGTGGGCTGTGAGAGAGATTAATATCACACAGCAGGGCCAGCATTTGGATAGCACAAGCCCTGTATGGGCCACCACTGGAGATGAGATGATCTCCTCTAACGGCCTTGCCCCTTAGACGTTGCTGTTTGCCCAATGGCCAGTCTGCGCCTGCTTAGGATGTAGTAGTGTACATGAAAAAAAGATTATATGTGCCAATAGTAGTGCAGATCAAACCAATAACAGATTATATTATAAATTGCATACAGTGGACATACAATATCTTCTCTGACAAAGGAAATGGAGGTGACTTAAGTTCCCCCATGTGTAAGAGAAGGTCAAATGTAAGAAAGTCATCCCTACTTTGCCTTATGTTTTAAGAAAACTAGATCAGAAATAAAGAATAGAAGAACAGATTCTGAAAGAGGAAGAGAAGAGGAAGCGATTAGGAAAAAGGTAAGTTCGGCGTGACAGTGCCACTTTAAGATCATTTTGAATAGCTTGATTCAATTGCAGGTCTACACGAAGATAGGAGATTTCACCATCATCAAATTAGATAGCCAGGAACCAAAATAATACAATTCAAAGTAATTTTATTATAACAAATAGCATTAATAAAAAACAAGATTTCATTAATAAACAAATCAGCACAATGTGTTTCAACTAATGCCTTATCTTCCTCGGGTGCTGGCATTGCATTTACATAGCCACCTTAATGGCTAAATTAATAGTTCCAGATGTTTCAGACGGCCTCGTGTCACTGCCGTCAAATGTAAGAATCTTTGCCATGCAGAAAGAGCGCCTGCAAAGGAAAGGTTGTTTTCCCATAGCTCCGACTGTGTGCTCACACCCGCCTCCCTCCATTGCACACAGTTAACCCCTTAAGGACCAAGCTTCTGGAATAAAAGGGAATCATGACATGTCACACATGTCATGTGTCCTTAAGGGGTTAAAAAACAAACAAACAAACAAACAAAAAAATAACTAATTTCCTCCTTCACCAATTCCCTCCCCTCGCCTTCCCCAGATTGCCCACTGGCTCTCTAGTGGCAGAATAGTCCAATCACAGGCTTCTGTCAAAGAGGTAAAACACTTCAGCATGTCTATCTAAAACAATAAGACATATAAACACAAATATTTCAAATCTATGTATAAAAATATATACTATCATTACATAGTTATATAAAAAAATAAACAAATCAGACATAAAGTCTAGAATGCTAAGGGGATACATTTCATATTTGAACATGACAAAAAGTTCCATGCCCTGCAATTAGCCTGGTTTATTTTCATTTCCAAAAGTGAAAGACTTATCTAATAAAAAGATTTTAACCCCTAAATGACTAGACAGTTTTTCAATTCCCTTACCGTTAAAAATGCTTTTACATTTCTTTGGTGTTTGTGTTTAGCTTTAATTTTCCTCTTACTCATTTACTGTACCCACACATATTATATACAGTTTTTCTCGCCATTAAATGATCTTTCTAAAGGTACCATTATTTTCATCATATGATGTAATATACTATTAAAAAATTATAAAATATGATGAAAACATTAAATAAAAAAAACTTTTTCTAACTTTGACCCCCAAAAGCTGTTATGCATCTACAACCGCCAAAAAATACCTGCGCTAAATAGTTTCAAAATTTTGTGCTGAGTTTAAAAATACCCAATGTTAACATGTTCTTAGCTTTTTTGCAAGTTATAGGGCCATAAGTACAAGGAGGACATTGCTGTTTCAAATATATATATTTTTAAAATTTATCAATAGTGACATTGTAACACTGTTAATTGTCATAAATCTCTGAATCACACCTCACATGTACATATTTTTTTTTAAAGCAGACAACCAACTTATTCACAAACACTGGCCAAAGTTACCATTTATATTTGTTTGTGTGTTAAAAATGCAAAAAGCAATTATGAACGCTAACTTTTCACCAGTGTTTGTGACTAAGTGTAAACTAAAAGAGACCGAACGTACCCCATTTGAAATACCTTGGGTAGTCTTTTTTTGCAAATAGTATGCCATCATGGGGTTAATTCTTATACCTGGGCTACCATACGCTCTCAAAGGCAACATAACCGATCTGGAAAATTTCAGTGTGAAAAAATGGAAAATCGAGCCTTATATTTGACCCTGTAACTTTGAAAAACACTCAAAAACCTGTACATGGGAGGTACTGTTATACTCGGGAGACTTTGCTGAATACAGATATTAGTGTTTCAAAACAGTAAAAAGTATCACAACAATGATATCATCAGTGAATGTGCGGTTTGCAAAAAATGCAAAAACCTCACTTTCACTGACAATATCATCGCTGTGATATGTTGTACCGTTTTGAAACACTAATATTTGTGTTCAGTAAAGTCTCCTGAGTAAAACAGTACCCCCCATGTACAGGCTTTAGGATGTCATTGAAAGTAACAGGGTTAAATACAGTGCAAGCAAATTAAATTTTCTGGACTTTCTTCCTGGGTTGTCAGGTAGATCCCTCAAATAAATATAATTACTTAATCATGTAAAACTATTATATAAATATGCACGTAAAAGTTAAATATATATATATATAAAAGAAACCAAGAGCGTTGGATTCTATATTTTGTGTATATATATATATATATTCCAAAGTGTCCTTGCACTCATGAGCTTCAAAATATAGTGGCCGGGTGCTTGTAATCGAGTATGGAGAGATGACTATATATATATATATATATATATATATATATTTTTTTTTTTTTTATGTACTTATTATTTATATTTTATATTAATACATATATATATATATATATATACACACACACACACACACACACACACACATATATATAGTTATATATATATATATATATATAATCATACTTAGTATATTTTTATATTAATATATGTATATATTATAAAAATACACTTAGTACAATATATATATATATATATATATATATATATATATATATATATATATATATATATATATATATATATATATATATGTTCCATATATATACATATATTGTTTGTTTTTTAAAATTTACAAAATATATATTTTTTTATTTTACAGATGCAGGGAGACTGCCTGTCAATTCAGTCCCTCTGCAGGCAGCACTATGGACGCCTATTGTAGTCATGTGATTGCTCTTTTAGAGCGATCACATGGCCCACGGGGGCCTAATTTGCCGACAAGGGATTGTCTGGGCTGTCAGGCAGTCCCCCCAGACCAGGAGCAGCACCGACCGCCGTCGGGGGAATGGCAGCATTCAGGTTAGTACTGTATTTGCCACGGATGTACCTTAAGGACTGTTTTTGTCAGACGTACCTAGTACTTCTGCGGTCCTTAAGGAGTTAAAGATAACACACATGTGGCTTTCTAGGCTCATATTCCTGGTCTGTGTGGCTTGAATATAGAGAACGTGAGAACTAAGTTATCACTCATCTGGTGGCTTGGTCTGCCTGTAGACTGGATGGATGTCATGAAGCTGCCAAGGAGAATAGAGGTGCTATGCAGTTGTTTCTCCTCTCTTGTCAAGCTCTGCTGCAGAGGCTTGCAGTGGAAGGTGCTCTTATAGGCTCCACAGGACAAGCTAGAGGTGGAGAAGAGACAAACTGAATTGACCTAGAAAAATGTTCAGTTGCAATGCTCTTCTCCACTTAACTGCCAGTAATAATAAAGAAAATTAAAAAACATTTTTTTTTAAATCTATCATATAGGTATATTCAAGACTGAAAGCCATCTTCTCTAATTATTTAATAATTGATGGCTTTATTTTGTGGTATGTTAGTAGTAAATACACTCCCCTCAAGGCTTTATAAGCTACAATTGTCACCTACCAACAAGTGTTGAAGGTAGTGTGGTCAGGTGGGTTCATTGTGCCACGCGCTGTGGACATGCACTAAACTGAAATTCTTAGCTTGATAAGACTTATTGACAACTCCATAATCACACTAACACCTGAATTATATTTGTTCAAAAAGATTTCTGATAATTCACCTAAGCACATATGTATAATTTTAGGTCATATTCTCATCTCAGCCACTATGGCTCTCCCACGTCACTGGAAATTTGCTGTAGTTCTGGATATTAAAGAAGTTATTACTCAATTGTTTGAAAGTATGAGATGTGAAATTGTGCTCAGATTACCATCCAATACACTTGACTTTCTTAAACACAAATGTTATATATATACAGGGAGTGCAGAATTATTAGGCAAGTTGTATTTTTGAGGATTAATTTTATTATTGAACAACAACCATGTTCTCAATGAACCCAAAAAACTCATTAATATCAAAGTTGAATATTTTTGGAAGTAGTTTTTAGTTTGTTTTTAGTTTTAGCTATGTTAGGGGGATATCTGTGTGTGTAGGTGACTATTACTGTGCATAATTATTAGGCAACTTAACAAAAAACAAATATATACCCATTTCAATTATTTATTATTACCAGTGAAACCAATATAACATCTCAACATTCACAAATATACATTTCTGACATTCAAAACAAAACAAAAACAAATCAGTGACCAATATAGCCACCTTTCTTTGCAAGGACACTCAAAAGCCTGCCATCCATGGATTCTGTCAGTGATTTGATCTGTTCACCATCAACATTGCGTTCAGCAGCAACCACAGCCTCCCAGACACTGTTCAGAGAGGTATACTGTTTTCCCTCCTAGTAAATCTTACATTTGATGATGGACAGGTTCTCAATGGGGTTCAGATCAGGTTAACAAGGAGGCCATGTCATTAGATTTTCTTCTTTTATACCCTTTCTTGCCAGCCACGCTGTGGAGTACTTGGACGCGTGTGATGGAGCATTGTCCTGCATGAAAATCATGTTTTTCCTGAAGGATGCAGACTTCTTCCTGTACCACTGTTGAAGAAGGTGTCTTCCAGGAACTGGCAGTAGGACTGGGAGTTGAGCTTGACTCCATCCTCAACCCGAAAAGGCCCCACAAGCTCATCTTTGATGATACCAGCCCAAACCAGTACTCCACCTCCACCTTGCTGGCATCTGAGTTGGACTGGAGCTCTCTGCCCTTTACCAATCCAGCCACGGCCCATCCATCTGGCCCATCAAGACTCACTCTCATTTCATCAGTCCATAAAACCTTAGAAAAATCAGTCTTGAGATATTTCTTGGCCCAGTCTTGACGTTTCAGCTTGTGTGTCTTGTTCAGTGGTGGTCGTCTTCAGCCTTTCTTACCTTGGCCATGTCTCTGAGTATTGCACACCTTGTGCTTTTGGGCACTCCAGTGATGTTGTAGCTCTGAAATATGGCCAAACTGGTGGCAAGTGGCATCGTGGCAGCTGCACGCTTGACTTTTCTCATTTCATGGGCAGTTATTTTGCGCCTTGGTTTTTCCACACGCTTCTTGCGACCCTGTTGACTATTTGAATGAAACGCTTGATTGTTCGATGATCACGCTTCAGAAGCTTTGCAATTTTAAGAGTGCTGCATCCCTCTGCAAGATATCTCACTATTTTTGACTTTTCTGAGCCTGTCAAGTCCTTCTTTTGACCCATTTTGCCAAAGGAAAGGAAGTTGCCTAATAATTATGCACACCTGATATAGGGTGTTGATGTCATTAGACCACACACCTTCTCATTACAGAGATGCACATCACCTAATATGCTTAATTGGTAGTAGGCTTTCGAGCCTATACAGCTTGGAGTAAGACAACATGCATAAAGAGGATGATGTGGTCAAAATACTCATTTGCCTAATAATTCTGCACTCCCTGTATATATATATATATATAGTGATTATTTGTATCATAATATCCTATTATTGATTTATTAATAATTTACTATCACTGGATAATTATCTATTACATTTACCCCGGTTTGTTTGTTGTATCAAAATTTCACTTGTTCAATATTGATTGTTTATTTTATTATAAAAATGTTAAATCTTTTAATGCAAACTATTTAAAAACTACTATAGTAAATACTGATGAAGAAACAGGGTTAAACAAATTAAACTGGTTAAAACAAAAGTCACAGGATATGTATTAAGTTTGAACCTACTTAACCTGGGATTAGCTGTACAAGCTGTTTATGTAGCATGCTTTGGCATTGAGGTAAGCAAAGGCCTCTAGATCAAATACTTTGAAGTTACACTCATAACATGTTCATTTGTTTAAACTGAATGAAATACACAAACACAGAGAAATGTTTTGTGTGTGTATATACAGTATCTCACAAAAGTGAGTACACACCTCACATTTGTGTAAATATTTTATTATATCTTTTCATGTGACAATACTGAAGAAATTACACTCTGCTACAATGTAAAGTAGTAAGTGTACAACCTGTATAACAGTGTAAATTTACTGTCCCCTCAAAATAACTCAACAGACAGCGATTTATGTCTAAACCGTTGGCAGCAAAAGTGAGTACAGCCCTAAGTGGAAATGTCCAAATTGGGCCCAAAGTGTCAATATTTTGTGTGGCCACCATTATTTTCCAGCACTGCCTTAACCCTCATGGGCATGGAGTTCACCAGAGCTTAACAGGTTGCCACTGGAGTCCTCTTCCACTCCTCCATGCCAACTATCTCCCCAGATTTTGCAAGGTTCCTACTTTGTGTAATTAGTCCCAGGGAAATGTGTTTCATGGATTGCGGGATAAAACTTACCAGGAAAGGTTAAAGGATCTTAACATGTATAGCTTGGAGGAAAGACGAGACAGGGGGGATATGATAGAAACATTTAAATATATAAAGGGAATCAACACAGTAAAGGAGGAGACTATATTTAAAAGAAGGAAAACTACCACAACAAGAGGACATAGTCTTAAATTAGAGGGACAAAGGTTTAAAAATAATATCAGGAAGTATTACTTTACTGAGAGGGTAGTGGATGCAAGGAATAGCCTTCCAGCTGAAGTGGTAGAGGTTAACACAGTGAGGGAGTTTAAGCATGTGTGGGATAGGCATAAGGCTATCCTAACTATAGGATAAGGGACTAATGAAAATATTTAGAAAATTGGGAAGACTAAATGGGCCGAATGGTTCTTATCTGCCGTCACATTCTATGTTTCTATGTGTTGTGTTAAAATTAATATTGCACTTTATATATGTGTTTAGAGAGTAAGGTGGGCCAGTGTTCCACTCCACATTTTGGAGGTTGCTTGGAAACTGCAGGTGAGGAGTCCAGTTCCACAGTTTCAACCCTGATTTACCTCACCTAAAAAGGATTGTTAATTGCAGGTACTATTAAGTACTCCCCTGCAAAAGGAGGAGAGATTGTGTTTGATTCCTGTGGAAACAGAAACATAAAACAGTAAGGTGGATATTTATGTTGGGAAATGGACAAGCCATCCAACCCAGTTTGTGTATTATTTTGTTAAGTTAGTGCTCAGAAGAGCAAGGATTTTGTTTTCTTTATTTTGTTACAATTTGTTATACCTTACTGCACATTGTTAAATTTTGGGACCACAATAAAAAAAGCAAGTAATTTTACCTCATCCAGCATGTGAAGTGTCTCTGAAGCCTGAAAGGACGGTGTAACACCCTAATAACAGGACAAGGTACCAAAGGAAAGGAGTACTTTTGTCACAATATATTATATTATATATGAAAAGCAAGTCTTATGGCTTGACTGGTGTGCAGATTATTGTTTAACTTTGTGTTAACTATATATATCACATACCCTGGGTTGTGGTGGGGGAAAAAGTGTGGATGAAAACCCCTTCCACCTGAAGTAAGTGGGTAGTTAATACATTGCTAAATACAAATACACACACCAGTCAAGCCATAAGACTTGCTATTCCCACAGCAAATCTCACTAACAGTGCTCTCACTACTGCAAGGGGTTCTTGGTAGGTGTATGCAAATGAGCTCAACAAAGAACCACATTTTTGCCTCATAATTCCCAGTTATACATGTATTCCTTTGAGTATGTGTCTGCTGTATACATTAGCTTTGAAACACAACTTTGAAACAAAGTATTAACTATATATATATATATATATATATATATATATATATATATATATATATATAAAATGATAGGTGAAACCTAAGAGGGCTCTGTACGCGTTTCATGTCTACCCTAATGCTTTATCAGCCCAGCAAACACCCAGCGCTCAATCAGCTGTTCCACTGTCCTTTGCAACAGGTAGCTTTCTGGAAGACTGTTTCCACTCCCACCCCATGCTCATTTCCTCATTTATAGATAGTCTCCCACACAACTTTCATTCTCCTGAAATGACAGGTGCAAACACTGATCAGCACATCTTTCCAATCTCTTTGTCACGTCCTGTTCCTGCTGCGGATCATTTCTGGCAATGGCTTCTGGTATCCAGTACTCTTTTTACAATTCTTTTTAAGTTTTTCTTGTTTTTTTTCTGGTTTTCTTTATGCTAGGTTTTCTGGGTTAATTCCTGTATTCCGTTCCTGGAATTCCCAGTCTCTTGGATTCCTTTAAATGTTTGTTTTTTGTTGCCACACCCTTTGGATTAATCCTTTTTGTTTCAGTCTGGTCCTGAAGGCAGTGGTTTCATTTCCTCTGCTCATTCCTTTGCATGTAAGTGCTGTGTGTGCTTTATTATTGTTTATTTAGTCATGCATATCTAGGCATTTAGGACACACCGTAATTGGAGTACTTTTGGCGCAGTGGTGGGCTGCCTACATCTTGGCCATTTATATATGTCTAAATCAATGTTTATTACACATATTAGTACTTAGTTATGTCTCCTCTTGTTTTGCCTTGTATCTCTTGTCTTGTTTTATTTTGTCTTCCCAGTTCATGTACAGTCCTGTCCTGTCCATGCCTTGTTCTGGTTTCCCTCATGTCTTGTGTACATGTTCTGGACTCTACTTTCTGTCCTGCTCCAATTCTGGGTTTGTCTAGTCTAGTCTTATCTTGTTTGGTGCCTGTTTTAGTCTTGCCTTGTTTCTAGTACTGGATACATATCTTCTGCAGAGCCTCCCTATCCTGATCCTGGGAGGTCTGCATATTTTCTCCTAGCTCCTGGGATCCGCAGAAGCTGCATCAGGGCCCTTGTATGTGGCCACACAAACCCAGGTGCTCAACACCAGGGGTCGTGTGGTTACCCTGCACCAGGCCCTGATTGTTAATTTCCACGAGGTTGACTCCTATCATCATCAGGCACATCGGGGTCCCACCACCCATGACACTTAACTTTATAGAATACATACCCTATCTCCCTATAAATGCATGCACAAAACAAACAAAAATGGACCCAATATTTCAGTGAAAATTTGAACTACCTATCAAACCCAAGAAACTTCTAGAAAATCATAAATAGCATACAAACCCCCACAATCCACTCCCAACCCTCCACTATCAAAATGGACAACCAAACACTGCCTAAATGTAGTAAATGCCTTTAATAATTATGTTGTTGGATGTGTTACCACCCTGGTTACTAAGATAACAAATTACACTCATTTTCAGACTGCAAATAAAGATCAGACCCTGCCAAATCCAGTGTGAACCAGATCAAATCCCAGCAATGTTGCTGAAGCTCAGTGTGCCAGCAATTGCTAAACCTGTCACTACCCTTATCAATGAATCCCTGGAGTCAGTATACATCCCCAAACTTTGGAAGACTGCAAAAGTTGTACCTATCCATAAAAGTGGTGAAAATACTTTGGTATCAAACTATCGCCCAGTATAATTGCTCCCTGTATTGTCAAAAATCTTGGAAAAATGCATCAACATGCAACTATGTGAATATTATCAACGATCAAATTATCTGATTTCATCCAAATCACTCAATTTCGACTGCCCTCTTACAAGTTTGCAATGACATCCAAATTGGCATGGAACAAGAAGACTTAACTGGAGCTATTTTCCTTGATTTTGCCAAGGCCTTGACACAGTAGACCATGGCATTCTTTTGCAAAAACTTAAAAACTCAGGCACTGGTGATTGTCCGCTAACCTGGTTTCTATCGTATGTTTCAGACCGATTGAAATATGTGGCCATTTCTGATAGCGCTTCCCTCCCTCTTCCAGTCACGTGTGGTGTTACCCAAGGTTCCATACTTGGCACCCTGCTATTCACATTATTTATAAATGATCTGCCTAATGTCTGCAAATCCTCAACTGTACACATGTATGCAGACTAGTAAACCCAAGCTATTGCAGCTTGAGGCTGTGCTCCAAAACCAATTCACAAAAACAGAAAAGTGGACAGCGGATAACAAACTCTTCCTAAACACTGATAAAACCGTTACAATGAACTTTGGAACTGTACCTAAATTACATAAACTACAAAATCAACAATTGTGTATCAGAACAAATGCAAATAGCACACTAACAGCAGTCTGCTCTTTTAAATATCTAGGTATGTTGCTAGACCCCAATCTATCCTTTGGCCTTCTCATTGAAAACATCTCTTCAAAACTTTACCCAAAACTGGGTTCCCTGTACAGAAACAAATCCTGTCTAAGCCCTACAGTAAGGAAACAGTGAAACAAATGCTAATGCTGGTCATTGATTATGGGGATGTAGTGTATGCACCCGCAACGCAAACCCACCTTAATAAACTTAATACGTTATATAATTAATTCTGCCGCTTTGTACTAGATTGTAATTACTTTAACCACCACTGTGACATGTTAAAAGAGCTAAACTGGCTGTCGCTGGAATCCCGACGCATTCTTCATCTTTCCAGCATTGTGCATGAGAGCATTTCTGGGAAGCTCGCACCCTACCTGAGTAGAATGCTCTCCCCAGCTGTCCCCACATCCTATAACCTCCGATCCAGTACTAGCACGATATTTAGAATACCGCAATACAAAAATAAAGTGGCTCAATCCTCCTTTTCCTACAGAGCACTGCAATTATGGAATAACCTCAGGGACACAGTCAAATCTTCATTCAATCTAAAATATTTTAAGAGATCTATAGAAATATACCTCAGCACAGAATGCACCTGTCATGGTTGAATATATTTATTACCTGTTATGTATGTATGTATGTATGTATGTATATATATATATATATATATATATATATATATATATATATATATAGTATTTTTGGAATATTGTATCCTATTGTAACAATGCAAAGTTTTATGGATAAAGACCCAGGACATACTTGAAACAAGAGAAATCTCAATGTATCCATCCTGGTAAAATATTTTATAAATAAATGTTATTTCCTCTATAGGGTCATTATATATATCTCCTGTAGAGCCAATGTGTATATAGATATATAATGACGCTGTAGAGCCAATAACATAATGATAAAGCATCAGGGTAGATACGCAATGCGTACAGAGCCCTCTTAGGTTTCACCTATCTTTACAACTTCCCTTTTTCCCCCCTTCCAGCAGGCACATGGCTCTATTTTTGGACTGATATAATTTTTTGTGGTATGTTTACGTCTTATTCTGTATTTTGGCATTTGGATACCCAGTTATTTATGAGATTTTTTTAAAGGAAATAACGATACACTATTTACGACTTACCTTGTGGATATTACATGGATGACAATGAGTGCGGACCTTCTGGAGCGATGTGGTCATTAATTATCTAAGTTGATTTTTTTTTAAAAATATATTCAGTTAAAGAAAATGACTCTGATTCATCATTTTGTGGCATGTCTATTGACTTTAATATTTCTCATTTAGAGAAATAGTAAACAGTGAAATGGCTTTAAACTGATAAGCATGGGAATGATATCATAAATTAAACATATTTTACTGCACCTAAGGAAATTGCAAGGACATAATGCTATAAAAAGTGTTTAGTATACGTAAATCAAATATTGATATAATAAAGAAAAAAATGATCTGCTAAAATAAATATTTGAGCTGCACAGCTTGGCCAATTGAAATTGCACTGCTATTGACACCAAAAGAGAATATCTAAAACAAAAATATAACAAAAAGTTGCACATATACAATATTAAATATAGACAAGTAATTTTTTTTAAAGTTTCATATTAAAATTATATAAAACACTTTCTTGTAGGCAATTATAGATAACAAAAAATGGTTAAATCTTGTTTATATAAGTACAATGGTGGTGTATGGAAATAGATAAAATATAAAAATGACCTTTACCAAAATATTATCATGAATTGCAAAATAAACTGTTATGTGTCACACTTTATTATTTTATTACATAGTGTGATATTGTCTAAGATAGGTCCAACCCGACAAGCTGTGCAGATTTATATTTTGATATAAGATTCTTTTATCTGAAAAAAAATGCTACATGTGTAAGTTTTAAAGATAATTTACTTGAAACACAGAAAAACAACATATTTTGTGTGTTTATACATGAAGATTTAAAAATACAATAACTATTTACCTTTCTCCATAACTCGTATCCATAGAACTCTGATAAGATAGTCACAGCCTACTCCTAAATGTACTTACAGTTATGTTTTGTTTTGCATTTCTAGCCTATATCAATGTATGATATAATTTAGGAGTGCCCAAAAGGTAGATCCCCCAAATATTTTAAAATTATAATTTCCATGATGCTTTTCCATTCGAAAAGCATTCTAATGCAAAGCGTTATGGTAGTTGTAGTTTTACAACTTCTTGGGATCTATATTTGGGCACTGGAGCCATGATCTCAAACTCAAGTCTAGTGATAGAATGAAAACCTAGGGAAATGTGAAGAAATGGAAGGAAATTCTCTCTCTCTCCAAAGGTAATAATTATTGAAGGAGAGAGTCAACTAAAAATTGTTTAACCCTCAGCCATGGTTATAAACAGAATGTATCAACTTAAGGATAAATATTTTAAATTAAGGATAAAATATTTGGGCAGACTAAATGGGCCCGGATAGTGCTTATCTGCCATCACTTCCTATGCTTCTATATCATGTACTTGTTAAGACACCATCTATATAATATAAATCTCACCAAGGCATCTCCAAGCTTCAATGTGAAACATGTTGTCAGAATGTGTAACACGTTTACAGTAACTTACTGCTGCTCACAGTGGAAGACATTTTAATATGGAAATGATATAGTGGAATATACCTAGGTTGAAGGCTGTCATCAACTCAAGAGCCAAGTCCCTGTCACCAACAGTCACTGCCGAGCAGTTGACAAATGTGCTGATGCAGTCAAAACATAAGCTCTCACCAAGATCAGATGTCATAACTCATTGAGGTGGCAACAATATATTAACTTTTGCTTTTACTGAAGATGCAAAATAAAAAAAAATTAAAAAGTTTAAAATTGTGTGTGTGTGTATATATGTATACACTCCAAGAAAATTGTAAGCAAACATATTTTAAGAGAGTGCTTTTGTTCTCTGAAGACATTGTTGATTTTTCAATGCATGGCTCACTGAATTCCTTTGCATATTTTAATGAATGCTGTTACACTGACAAAATGGTGCCTTATCTCCACATTACCACAAACCGACATCAAATTAGCATTTTTTCATAAATGCCTGCCCTCTCTCCCCAAAAAAACAACTGAAAGTGATATACTATGCCATCACAACAGTTCCTAAATAATTTTAGTTTGATGTAAAAAGTATATCAATCTTGTATTATTTGTAACATTTGTACATTATCTAATTGCAAGGGATTACACATTCTATGTTTTACTATTTTTATATTGGCATCCAATCAGAAAGTAAATCTCACATGAAAAAAATCTAGACTATTCAAATTGCAGAACCCATGCTTCCAATATCCCAGTTTTCGTTTACAAACTATGCGACCACCATTTATTTTAAGAAGCTCAAATTATTTTGACGCTACATTTTGGAAATTTGTTTAAAGGAATACACTACAACAAATGCAGCTTGCTGCAGTAGTTAGTGCCCAAATATTCCTTCATTTTAAGTAATCAAACTTTTTTTTTTAAATGGTTTGACTTTATACCTTGGGTCTGATAAACATCACCCCCTGCCTCTACAACATCCAACAAAGAGACATAAGTTGATTTCTCCTAGCCAATTAACTAAGCCATGTACTGAAACTTTGAGCTCAGTAGCGCTCAAACACATTTACAACTTACAATCGGGATGAGTGAGGGCACCCTTGGTACCATCACTACAACGCATAGTGTTTATATTGTTTGTAGTGTTCCTCTAAGGTAATCTGGAGACATCATATCAGGATACATTGGGTGAAAAGACTCCGTAGTGAAGGGTAAAGCTATTGTATATGATGTTATCTTCTGTGTTCTAACCAATATGTTTAGTAAATTGCCTTTTTTTTCTTAACCTCTCTGGTCCCTAAAAGTGTTAAATGACTTGCATAAAAAACTAAGGGTATTTGGTTTTAAAACACGATAGGAGGCACTTTAATTGCAACAGACATAACATGCAATAAGAGCAAGTCTGTGATCCTGAAATAATGCAATAAATACATAAGCACCAAAATGACTACCTGGCGAGTACCTTCTATTTCATCTGTGCATACATTGTGTTTAAAAATATTGATTTGCACCTATTAATGAATAATATGTAAACCCTGAGAGCCTTTTTAGCTTAAAGCCAAATAGTTTTTCAGCCATCAACCAAAGTAATCACAGTATGGTTTCAAATGTATAACCACAGAGAATGCAGCTGGTAAATTGTTTAATGGTTTCAGTTTATCTTTATGTGCTTCTAATATGCACATAGAATCACTCATGCTATCAAGCCTTGCCAGCTTTAAAACAGAGACAATAGTATGTGATTGCAAACATCGGAAGGATTTGGAGAAAGAGTGTAATTTGGAAACATATCCAAAACCTTTCATCTATAATCTGAAAACTGTTTCTGGGGATTCAGAGAAAGAATACAACATTTTAGGGGATGTTGAATAAATTACCAGCTAGCCACTATTTATTATCTATTTATTTTGTACATGCAGAAACGATTTAGTTGTGTTGAGCTTGTAATTATTCATGATAATTTTTTTAGATTAGTTGTATGAAGTATAATGAGACTGTAAGAGATTAAGCTATAGCTTGCATCAGCATCAAAAGTAAGAGATACTTGGTAATTATACATTTGTTATACTCTATAAAAAGGGAAACAAGTACTGACATGACATTTAACAAGTATTAAAATACTTTTTACTTTTTAATTTGATGCTTATTTTTCTTTTCTTTTTTTAATTCTTTATTTTCAATGTGCATGAGGTATACAGGATAGTTGAGACAGAATTGCAGAATAAAACCTGCACATTTTATTTTTTAAATAATTTTTTAAAGCGGCACTGTCATGGCCGAATCCCGTTTTTTTTTTTAACCCCCCCTCCCGATTCCACTACATCTAACTGACCCCCTAGTCACCTCCAAATGTCCCTAAGCCCCCCATATTACCTATTTTTTATTCGTTATTTTCTGCCCCGATCGATATTCAGGGCGCCGCCATCTTTGTGTGGGCATGTCTACTAAACAGTGAGTAGGGCATGTCTACTAAACAGTGAGCAGCCTGTGGCCTGTGGCTGTTCACTGTTAAAAACAAAAACTACGTTCCGGCCCCCACCCCTGCACGGTGGGTGGGGGCCATAAATTACAATGGGGGGATGACCTACTGTCCTCCCCCCCGGCCCCAACCCTTGCATGGTGGGTGGGGGCCATAAATTACAATGGGGGGGAACCTAATGTTCTCCCCCCTCCTGGGTGGCGGATGGGGGCCCTAAGACAAATCTCCTACCCCCCATCAAAGGTGACTAGTTACCCCCTACCCACTTCCCTCAACCTAAAAATAGGGAGGGGGGGAAAAATAACTAACCTGTAAAGAAAAATTAAACTTAACATTTGACGTCTTCTTGCCTTGCCCTGACCTACAATTAGGCTAAGAACACTCTGATTGGCTGGTTTAAGCCAATCAGAGTGCTCTTTGTCATTTTACACAGCGAGGGAAAATTCCAAAGAACTTTCCCACGCTGTGTAAAATGACACAGAGCACTCTGATTGGGTGGCTTGAAATCCATCCAATCAGAGTGCTTTGTGTCATTTTACACAACATGGGAAAGTTCTTTGGAATTTTCCCACACTGTGTGAAATGACAAAGAGCACTCTGATTGGTTAGATTCCAAGCCCACCAATCAGAGTGTTATGAGTCAAATTACACAGCAGGGAAAATTCCAAAGAACCCACCACGCAGGGGTGGGGGCTGGGGGAAGGACAGTAGGTCCTCCCCCCTCATTATCTTTATGGCCCCCACCCACCGCTCAAGGGTGGGGGCCAGGGGGGAGGACAGTAGGTTTCCCCCCCCTCATTATCTTTATGGCCCCCACCCACCGTTCAAGAGTGGGGGCCGGGGGGAGGACAGTAGGTCCCCCCCATTGTAATTTATGGCCCCCATCCACCGTGCAGGGGCTGAAAGACCAATTTAGGTCTTTCAGTCTTTTGGTAGATAGCTCTCTGATACCGTGGGAATTAGGGAGTTATCTACTAAGCGGCTGCAAGATGCAGCCGCGGCACAAATTGAATCGGAGTTTCATTCATTGGAATGAAATTCCCATACGAACAAAGTGCTGAATTGCGTTCTAAAACAAACGAACATACTGTTCTCATTCAGTTAGAACGCAATTTGGCAGTTTCGTCGAAAATGACAGGAAGCATCGCAAAATCACAGAGGAAAGGTAAGAATTATGGGAAAATTGCTCTGACCAGCGGAAATGAAGCACACTTTGCTCCTCCGCTGGTCAAAGCTGGTCAAGGGGAGGAAACCTCCATAAGGCAAAAAGTGCCCTACTTTGTCTTATGATTTTAAATAAAACTAAAGAAGACAGGAAGAAAAGAAGAACAGATCCTTAGAGAGGGGGAGAAGAAGAAGAGATTGAGGAAAGGTAAGTTCGGCATGACAGTGCTTTTAAAGAGATTTTTTTTTATTTGGAGAGTGGGAGAGGGCACAGAAAAGAAGGGACACACAGGGTTAAAGCAAGTGCAGTGTATAATGCATTTTGTATCTCTTTTGTTGACATATGTTACATAGTTACATAGCTGAAAAGAAGAGACTTTCCTCAATCAAGTTCAGCCTTCCTCACATTTGTTTTTTTGCTGTTGATCCAAAAGAAGGCAAACAAAAACAGTTTGAAGCACTTCCAATTTTGCAACAAGCTAGGAAAAAAATTCCTTCTTGACCACAGAATGGCAGTCAGATTTATTCCAGTCTAAACGCATGACCTTGTGTCCTATGTAAAGTCCGGTTTGTGAATAGATTTCCACACAATGGTTTGTATATTTGTATAATGTTATCATATCCCCTCTCAGGTGATGTTTTTCTAAACTAAAGAGGTTTAAATTTGTTAACCTTTCTTCATAGCTGATATGTTCCATTCCTTTTATTAATTTTGTAGCCTGCCTGTGCACTTTTTCTAGTGCCTGTTCTAATCCTTCTTTAGAACAGGTTCCCATAATTGCACAGCATATTCAATATGTGGTCTTAGCAATGATTTATAAAGATTTATAAAGAGGCAAAATGATATGTTGTGTAAGACTATACCATAACACGTTATTGAGCATTTCATAACATAGCGAAGTAGGTTATTATCGGCCCCTTCATGACATGGTGACCGTGGGAAATTGGTGTATCGCCACTGTGGTGTGTTACTGCAGTGGGGGGGGGAGGGGTGAGAGATGGTGACTGGTGAGGGGTTTGATTCTTTCCCTTCCCTTACCCTTCGTGTTCATTTTCTCGGTCAGTTCAACGGGTCCTTGTGTAAGACAATGTGCACCCGGTGTGCCGGTTATATTTGGTCGCCTTCCTGTTAGTCTCCTTATTACGTCCTCCGGTGTACTTTTGCTCAGTAGTCTATCAACTAATAATTCAGATTTCCTATTACGGTTGTCCTATTCCTTCAATCCGGTCAGAGAGTATTATATATCCCTATCCTACCAGTACCATCCAGACAATGCTCGACTCTGTTGTAGATCATAATCAATCTTATATACTGTTATTTACTTTTCCGTGTTTCTTCTTAAGATGCTCATTTACCATGTACTTCTCTTTGGTGATCAGCTTACCTCGTGTTGTGTGGGGGGGGGAGAAGGGTTAGGGTAGAAGGGAGGTAGAAGGGGTGAAGCGTACACGCTTCACCTGTCAAAGATCTCTATTTTTGTTTTATCTGTGGGTATTTATTCATTAGCATATGTTTCCCAGGGATGCCAAAGCTTTTGGAAAAAAAAAAACAGTTTTCCTAATTTTGGCTGTCTATTTGTCCATTAGGTAAGTATCTTTCCCCTTCACTATTATGTCAGCGATATTTGGAATGGTGGTTTTTAACCATAATTGGGCCAAGGCCCACCTGGCCAACAGACTGACCTTGTTAAGGAGCTTTTGTTCCATCATGGGGAGTCCGTCAGTGGGTTTGGATAGCAAGACGGACCATGGGTCCATTTTTATTTCCTTTTTTGAAAGATATCTATCAGAATCTGTTGACCTTTGGGCACTTCCACCACATGTGTATGAATTTGCCCCTATCTCCGCACCCCTTCCAACATGTATCCATTGTGGTTTTGCCCATTCTATGTAGCTTTACCGGTGTAGCGTACCATCTCATGAGCATCTTATAGTATTGCTCTTGCTGCAGCACAAACATTGAGATCTTGGCTGTTGCTTCCCATATGTCAGCCCAGTCCCCTCCCTCCAGCACCTGTCCCAAGTCAGTTTCCCATTGGTTTATATATCTTGGGTCCTAATCATCTCTTTCTGGGGTGCTGAGCTGCGCATAAATTGTTTAGATCAGGCCTTTCTGGTCAATTTCTGATATGCACAACATTTTGTAAAAGGTCATGGGGGCTGGGGCTGCTTTTCAGATTATGGAATCATTGGTAAAATCCTTAAGTTGAATGTATCTGAATATGTATTTTGTTGTGAGAGGTGCTAGTGTTTTAAGGCTGTCAAACGTCCTAAAGGTCTCATTTTTGTACAGAATATATTTGGATCCCCATGGCTTTGAGGTCTCTGAAATCCTGTACACTCAGCCCGGGCTCAAATGCCTTGTTACAGAGGTAAGGGGTCATCAGGGAAGGGGTGTGTTTTAAGGTGTGTTTCTTATTGAATTTAGGATTGCCGGGTAGGTGGTCTGAATGGCTGGTCTCTCATTTTTGGGCACCCATATCCAGAATTGGGGCAGGCAGGTGCTCATGAGGTGGGTTTCCAACTCGACCCAGCAGTGGGATCCCACCTGAGAGTGCCAAGTCACCACCTGGGCCAGTTGTGCCATCAGGAAGTACAGGTAGAGAATCCAGAGACCTAATCCGCCCCTTGACTTTGGCCGATATAATACTTGTCGGGCCAACCTGTGTCTCCTTTATGCCCAAATGAAGTTATCTATGGTGCTTTGCAAAGATTTCAGGTCTTGTTTAGTTACCTTAATGGGAAGGGCCTGGAACAAAAATAGCAGGCGTGGCAAGAGGGTCATTTTGATGGCATATAGCCTTCCTAACCAGGATATTGGTTTTTCATGCCCTCTCTCTAGATCTCTGCTAAGTGATGTGAGGCTAGGTGTGAAGTTTTCAGCATAAAGTTGGCCAGGGTCTGCTGTGAGTCTGACCCCTAGATATTTGATGTCATGATTTGAATTGCGTGAGTGGATTCTATCCAGGCAACTGCCTCCGGGTCCATCCCTATGGGCATTGCCTCAGATTTTTCCAGATTGATCTTATTTCCTAATATGTACCCATGCTGGCCTAATAAGTCCAGTAGGTGAGGTAATGAGTCTTATCAGTACATCATCCATGTAGGCGGAGACCGTGTATTCCTCCCCCAGGCCATTAACCCCTTTATGTTCATGTTTGAGCAAATCTGGTGGAGGAGCGGTTCTAATGCGAGGATGAACAGCAGAGGGGAAAGCGGGCATCCCTGCCGAGTGCCATTCTTGGGCTTGAAGGGGGTCGGGTTGTGCTTTAGGGTCCGAGTATAGGGCCTTGATCCCTGTGATTAACGGTTTTGGTATCTGTAGGTACTCTAGCAGTGTGAAGAGGCAATGCCACTGGATCCTGTCAATCGCCTTCTCCTCATCCAGGGAAAGGATCAGAGAAGGCATCCGCATTCTCCAAGCCCACCATATGATGTCCGCCCCCCACCTAGTGTTCTCATAAAGCTGCCTCGAGGGCACACAACCGACCTGATCAGCATGTATCATGGTCGTCGGTAATGGATTTAGCCTTGTTGCCAAAATGTTTGCAAACTCCTTTACATCAAAGCTGATGAGGGATATAGGTTGGTAATTGGGCGCATCTGTTTCATCACTTCCGGGTTTAGGGATGAGCAATATATCAGCTGTGAGAGATTCTGAGTTAGGATTTGTTGCCTCCATTCACTCTGCGAACACCTTTACTAGGTGGGGCGTCAGTGTCTCCTGCAAGACCTTTTTAATAAGTGCCATCAAACCCGTCTGGCCCCGGGGCTTTATTGCCTTTAAGGGCAGATATTGCCTTGTCCACTTCTTCTTTGTCTGTAGGGACCCTAAGGTCTGCATGATCTCTATGCCAGGCGTCGGTAGTTTGATCTTGGAGATGAAGTCTTTAACCGCTCGGTCATATACCTCGTTCTCACCGTACAGGTCTGGGGAATGATTATATATTTTCACAAGAAGGTCTGTGAAGACCTTGTTTATCTCTGTGGGATTATGGACCACTTATCCACCTGCCTCCCTGATTGCCGTAACAGTTTTGAATTTTGGTTTTGGGTATAATGCCCTTGCTAACAGTGTGTCCATCTTATTGGAACGTTCATAAAAGAGACGTTTTGTTCGGATTAGATCTTTGCCTAAGTCTTCCACCGCCACATCTCAAATCCGGTGCCTCAGTTCTCGAAGTTCTTGTAGCATGAGGGCCGTGGGTGTCTGTTTTTGCTTTATTTTTGCTTTTCTGAGCACCTTTTGTAGCTCGAATAGGTTTTCTGCTCTCTGTTTCTTGTGTCTTGTCGCTATTTTAATCAATGTGCCATGTGTGACCGCTTTGTGTGCTGCCCATACTATAGAGTGTGGGAGATCCGGTGTGTGATTAGTTTGGAAGTACGCTACCAGTTCGACGTGTATTTGTTTTACTGCATCTTGGTCTTTGATAAGTGAGCTGCTCAGTATTCATTTCCATGGGGAACAGGTGCCCGGTACGCGCAGTGTGAGTTTGATATTCGCGTGGTCCAACTAGGTTATAAGATTGATGCATGAGGACTGGACCCATGAAACCTCCCCTTGATTTATAAGGAATAGGTCTATTCATGAGTACGTGGAGTGCGCAACCAAATAAAATGTGTAATCCTTGGTTCCCGGGTGCTGTAGCCTCCATGGGTCCAGCAATCCTGTGTTTAAAAAATTTACTCATAATTTGTCCTGACCCCCTCCACCCTGTGATCATTGCATTCCCCCTTTTTCACTACTGTCCGTCGCCAGACATGGTGTGGAATTAAAATCTCTCCTGATTCTGACCAACCCGGGCCTGTATTGTGTACTAACTGATCCCAGAACTCTGGATTAGGTTGATTGCGTGCATAGATGTTTATCAAGTGATTCGTGGTGGTGTGGATGGCCCTGTGAGGAGTATATATCTACCTTCGGTGTCAGTTTGGGTAGTGAGGGCTTATAATGGGAAGCGCTTGTGAACCGATATCTCTACCCTGTTTTTCTTCACTAGGGCCCTGGAGGCATTTGCCCAGGAGTATGTGTGGTCAGTTAACTGGGCCCAGGCTGAGCAAAGCTTATGTGTCTCCTGAACAAATGCTGTATCTTTTTTTTGTCATTTTCCCCCTTATGCCAGGTTGTCCCCCTTATGCCAGGTTGTCTGGTGCCATGTGCCCGTAGAAGCCTTCCCAAAGACCCTTTAACCTGTTATCTCAATAAACTGGTAACAAAACATTTTTAAGATTTTGAGGTGCACTTTGAGGTGCACTTGCAGAAATCGTTTTCCTGGCACTGGAGGTCCCCTCTCCCTCCCACCCCCATCCCATATTGCTGAAGGGGTGAAAACACCTTCAATGACCTACCTGAGACCACCACCGATGTTCCTCGATGGTGGTTTAGGGTCCACCCATGCTCCTCCTATTGTGCATGTGCGGCCGTTTTCAATGCTTTCCTATGGGGATTTTAGTGACGCTGGAGGTCCTCACATAGCGTAAAACCTGTGCTATAGACCAGGAAGTGCCCTCTAGTGGCTGTCTAGTAGACAGCCACTAGAGGAGGAGTTAACCCTGCAATGTAAGTATTGCAGTTTATGAAAACTGCAATATTTACAGTTGCAGGGTTAAGGGTAGTGGGAGTTGGCACTCCAATGGGCAGAAGTGGTCTGGGTGCCTGGAGTGTCACTTTAATAAGAGTTACTCTTGGAAATGTCCAACAGTTCCCTCATTTTGAGGAGCATCTGCTCTTTATGCTGCCTCCTCCCTGGGCAGGTGGTTGCTGCCTTATTATGGGCTGTGACCCCCATGGTCCATCCACCATTCAAGAGCCTCTATGCGCTGGTCCACCACCTGAATCTCTGCCTTTACTTCTTTAGTGGAGGGCTCCATTTCTGCTGCCAGAAAGCTCTTTACTTCTCTGAGGATTTGGAGGATCACACCTTGCGTCTCTATTTGTGGTAAGTATTTGTGGTCCGACAGACATGGGGAGCCAGGGGAGGCCGGTCATTCTGGGCCGCTGCCATCTTTTTATGCATGAGGCCTGTGTGTTGCCAGCATGACGGCGACGAATGGGGTCCCCTCTCTAGGTTTCTTGCCATATTTTCAATGTGCCATCATCACTAGTGCATTCTCCTTTCGATTAAGTAGGTCCAGATCATTTTTGCCAGGATAATTTGTGTTTTGGGTGCAGTGCTCTGAGCTTAGGCAGTCATCTCTCTCTGCGATTAAGCAACGCCTCCCCCTGCATATTTTTTTTTTTTTTAAAGATAATCTGAACAATTTAAATTGTTTGGCAAGAAGAATTAGACTGTTATGAATAAAATGAAAACTAACAAAAGCTTGCCATAGCTATAGGAGACACTGGAGCCCACACCCCTAAAACCAGCCCAAAAGGAGAATATTATTACTAGGTTATCGGGATGTTTTAAGGCATAGGGAAGTAACCTCAGACAGAGAGCACCCAACTCTCACTACCGACAGGACACAGTCCCCTTCTTTAGGCAGATGCCCGTGAGTAGTCCAGGGCAATATCAGCCAGCAACGGTTCAGAACTTGAGTAGATGTGCTGCATGATCTCGTGGAGTGACCGGCGCTCAGTGGAAGCTGAGACCGGACAGCCAGGTGTTGTAAGTAGTCGGTTGATATTTCGGGCGGTCTGCCACCAACTGAGTTGCAGTCCAGCATTGGGGGTCCCATGTGCTCTCCAGACTGGGCCCCGAGGGAGTTTGCTTTGAAAAACAATGCTTAAATTTTCAACGACAATTCTCCATCAGCCAGCGGGCTCCAAAGCTCGCTGCCGCCTGCATTCACCCTCAGGGCTGGTGCAAGTATTTTTGCCGCCCTAGGCAAAAAGAGGTTTGTCGTCCCATTCGCTTTTGGCTTGAATCTATGTAGGGACAGAGACACTATAGTATTCGGAATACAGGTTTATATTACTAACACTATAGTGTTCCTTTATGCTACCCTGATCTGGTTTATCAATTCATCTTTGAATACAACCTGGTGCTACAGATATAGAGCCCAAATATATAGTGACAACAAATTTCCATGAGATTATTATGACAAGTCCTAGTAATTTACTCAAACAAGAAATATATATATATATATATATATATATATATATATATATATATATATATTTGTGTTCGGGGCAAATAGCCGTATATGGAGTAAGGTTCCAGCATAAGCGTAGGATAGTATAAAGGGAGCAAGTCGGTTGTGGTGTGCCAAGACCGACGATACGGTAGGCCTGTAAATAAAGAGGGCCCACCAAGGAGTAAGTAAGTAAAGTAAATGGAAAGAAAAGAGAGTGTTGAAATGAGGAGTGGGTGGGAGGGTCATTCTGATGCTGACCTCAAGCGATATGAGTCAGGTAAGGGGTGTCCCTTATATAGGGGAGTGAATTAATTTAAGCCCCTCCCACAAATACAGGCCAAATGGCCTTAAAACTTGTGTTCGGGGCAAATAGCCGTATATGGAGTAAGGTTCCAGCATAAGTGTAGGATAGTATAAAGGGAGCAAGTCGGTTGTGGTGTGCCAAGACCGACGATACGGTAGGCCTGTAAATAAAGAGGGCAAAAAGAATAATCAAAGATTTAATACAGTCAACAATATATACAAATTAACCAGACATTTCCTTAAATACATTACGGTATTTAATTCCTTGAAGGATTTTGAAGGTAGGAATCTAGGACCGCAACTGGACACCATTTGTTGTGGGTAGGATAGTATGTTATCTCTACTGTTGGTGCGTGTTGACTCGTTTCGGAATGTGGTAGAGCCAATAGGTAATGATATATGTGTTTACACACGTGGGATCGTTGAAGACAATGATCTGTCTGAGTGGTGGTTATGGTAGTGGATTCTCTGGCCTGAGAAAGGCATAAAAGGCAGTGTGCATGGCTGGTAATGGCCAACTTGGTAGTATAATTGAAAGGTTGTAGCTCTAATAGGTCCAATAAGGATGGAAAAGTTGGATGGCTATTGGTAATATCTGTGAGGAACGTGGGGGGATGGATTCCTGAAAACCTCTGAGTATATTCTTGTCTGGTATGATAGCATGAAGTTATGGTAGTTTTGGCCATAGGTTATCCTGTGTTGTTGAATGCCTGTAAAATATATAATTAATGGTGTGTGAGATGTTTTTAGTTTAAGGTGGCAAAAAATGAAGCAAAACCTAGGAGAAATGTTATGACACAGGTTGAGCTATGTCGTGTTCCAATGAGATTCTTTAAAGCCAGGTGAATAGGTGTTATGCGTTCTACAAGTATGGGATGAAAGTGCTAGGTGGGATAGTGCATGCTATGCTGCATGAGTATGTCTAATCCATGATTTTGTCCCTGGAACGAAAGAGTGGCCGTGACTGTATATAAGGCTGTAGGAAGCGTATGATAAACGTGCCTGGAATATAAATGAGACAATTGTCGGCAAGGATGTATACCAACGCCTGGTACATGAAAGTAAAAGAAATGTGGTAAGTGGCCAACCAAGTGAGTTCCCCAGCAATACCATGATCGTATGGATGATGAGTGGCATTTGTTGATGATATGACATGTGCTCAGTTGTCTGAGTAACAACGGATTGATGACCCTGACCATGATTTACCCCATGCCACAGCAGCTGCTTTTAGCGGGGAAAGGATTGCCCATTT
Organism: Pelobates cultripes; assembly: GCA_933207985.1. Classification (NCBI taxonomy): domain Eukaryota; kingdom Metazoa; phylum Chordata; class Amphibia; order Anura; family Pelobatidae; genus Pelobates; species Pelobates cultripes. Next base: position 166,869,567 of record OW240914.1, on the reverse strand, counting down.
TATGCCATGTAAGTGCCAGTTTGTAGGGTAGATGGTAGCCGTTTACTGTGTTGATGATATTGGTCTTACTTAACGAAGCTTCAACCCCTGCTTGAGTGATAGCTGTAAAGGTAGATCAATGGTGTGTATAGTAAGGAAACTCCTCGGAGGGTATGAGGGAGTTGAGACTTGGGGTAGCGAAGGTGTGTGGTGCCAATAAGTCTATGGTTAGTCTTTGTTTAAGGGAAGATTCCCTTGTGACAATACCAATGCATTTGTGTTTGGTGCCATGCTGTAAATGGTGGAGATTGGAAAACCCAAGTAAAACCCCCTCTGCAAATCTTGGCTATGAGTGTGTTTACAGCCGACAGTTCTGTTGTGCTGACTGTAAGTGAGGGCATGCTATATTCCTTGAGAGTTTATTTATGATACCTGTATGGGAGCCCTTTGAAGCTCCAGAGCCTTAGTAACTCTACTACAAGTCTGGAAGGCTGATGAGTCAGTAGTGTTGAAAATGCCTTGGTGTGTACAGATGGAGAGTACGTTATTTGTAAGTTGTATTGGGACACATGGTTTGTCATGTGCCCTGAATGATTTGAACATATATGCAACAGTCTATATGCAATGCAACTACTAATACCAATTGTCTCTGGTAGTTCAGAGGTGCTGGTACCTGGAGCCTGAGAGTGCTCACCCGTTTGTTTGGGAGAAAATCCCTTCTGTATGGGTACCTGCACAAATAAGCATCTCTACATATTCCAAATGCCAACACAACCAAGGGATGGTCAGTTCCCGATTTACCTAGAATCCCTGGGTCTGACCATCATAGATACATCATCATACATATATATGCCTTGTTTCCCCAATGTGCCAGGATCATATGTGCAGGGTTAACGTCTTGTACCAAGTAACCGAGTTTCGGTTGGTGCTGGTTGTACAGTAGCGTGAGGCCCAGCCTTGTGAGGGCTGTGACTGACTCGAAATTGCCAGTCTGTCGTAAATTTTTTGGCTCATGAGTTTATGAGTGAGGCTAACATGGCCTGGGTGTCACCTGAGTTGGTGTTGCTGGGCCTTCCCCTGCCTCCGTGTTGTCCATTGATGTATGGAGGAGTTTGAATAACTCTGCTTTCCTTGCTGTGGCAGGGTAGGGTATTTGTCGCCTCCTTAGGTCGGAGCCACATCTCCTCTGCTCGAAGGTGTATCACTTCTAGCCGGGGTGCCAGGAAGAGGTGATTCTTCACCATCTTTTTGAGAAATACTTAAATAACAATAAAGATTGCAATTATTATTTGTACCCAGGGGTCTTGTACTGGCTTGCTAGCTAAGCCGTAAGGCGAAACGATTAGGCTTGGTGTTTTTTGGTGACTGGTGAGGGAAAAATTTTTGTGGCCACCGAACGTTGTGGCAGGATGTTGGCCTCTCGGTGACAGTAACCAGAAAATAGGAGGGGGAGTGACAGGTGAGGCCCTCTCTATGATGCAATGCGAGGCGGCTAGCTCACGAGTGGCCCGAGGGGTGAATGCCTCCGAGTGTGAGGAAGGGTGTTGGCCTCGCGGGACCACTAACCGAAGCGTAAAGCAGAGAAACAGGGGGTAATACCTATTGGGCCATAGAACCCTAATTGCCAGTACATTACTACTATTCCAGGGAAGGTAAGAGATGAAGGTGTATCACTTCTAGCCGGGGTGCTAGGAAGAGGTGATTCTTACCATCTTTTGAGAAATACTTAAATAACAATAAAGATTGCAATTATATATTTGTACCCAGGGGTCTTGTACCGGCTTGCTAGCTAAGCCGTAAGGCGAAACGATTAGGCTTGGTGTTTTTTTTTTTTTTTGGTGACTGGTGAGGCTCTGCTAGTTGCCAAGTGGCTCGAGAGGCTCTATCTATGCTTGGCGCGAGGGGATTTTGTGTGGCCACCGAACGTTGTGGCAGGATGTTGGCCTCTCGGTGACAGTAACCAGAAAAATAGGAAGGGGAGTGACAGGTGAGGCCCTCTCTATGATACAATGCGAGGCGGCTAGCTCACGAGTGGCCGGAGGGGTGTATGCCTCCGAGTGTGAGGCGGGGTGTTGGCCTCGCGGGACCACTAACTGAAGCATAATGCAGAGAAAAAAGGGGGTAATACCTATTGGGCCCTAGAACCCTAATTGCCGGTACACTATTACTATTCCAGGGAAGGTAAGAGATGGATAACTACGTGAGCAGGTGTACGTACCTGGTAGTATGGTATTGAACCTGACAATCCTTATAGGTTTTTTAGTAGTAACTGTAACCTGAATGGATAAAACCGTATGGCATAAGGAAATATGGCATAGACCAAGCTTATCTTAAAACATACAGTATATGTGAAAGTAAAGTGCCG
>OW240914.1:166741187-166867123 GCA_933207985.1 Pelobates cultripes | reverse complement strand
GATCAATTTATAGTATTGTGTTGTTGCCTTCTAATAAATACCTTTTAATGCAGACAAACCTTGTGTAATATATATTTATATATATATATTTTTTTATATATATATATTTGTGTTCGGGGCAAATAGCCGTATATGGAGTAAGGTTCCAGCATAAGCGTAGGATAGTATAAAGGGAGCAAGTCGGTTGTGGTGTGCCAAGACCGACGATACGGTAGGCCTGTAAATAAAGAGGGCCCACCAAGGAGTAAGTAAGTAAAGTAAATGGAAAGAAAAGAGAAAGTGTTGAAATGAGGAGTGGGTGGGAGGGTCATTCTGATGCTGACCTCAAGCGATATGAGTCAGGTAAGGGGTGTCCCTTATATAGGGGAGTGAATTAATTTAAGCCCCTCCCACAAATACAGGCCAAATGGCCTTAAAACTTGTGTTCGGGGCAAATAGCCGTATATGGAGTAAGGTTCCAGCATAAGCGTAGGATAGTATAAAGGGAGCAAGTCGGTTGTGGTGTGCCAAGACCGACGATACGGTAGGCCTGTAAATAAAGAGGGCAAAAAGAATAATCAAAGATTTAATACAGTCAACAATATATACAAATTAACCAGACATTTCCTTAAATGCATTACGGTATTTAATTCCTTGAAGGATTTTTGAAGGTAGGAATCTAGGACCGCAACTGGACACCATTTGTTGTGGGTAGGATAGTATGTTATCTCTACTGTTGGTGCGTGTTGACTCGTTTCGGAATGTGGTAGAGCCAATAGGTAATGATATATGTGTTTACACACGTGGGATCGTTGAAGACAATGATCTGTCTGAGTGGTGGTTATGGTAGTGGATTCTCTGGCCTGAGAAAGGCATAAAAGGCAGTGTGCATGGCTGGTAATGGCCAACTTGGTAGTATAATTGAAAGGTTGTAGCTCTAATAGGTCCAATAAGGATGGAAAAGTTGGATGGCTATTGGTAATATCTGAGAGGAACGTGAGGGGATGGATTCCTGAAAACCTCTGAGTATATTCTTGTCTGGTATGATAGCATGAAGTTATGGTAGTTTTGGCCATAGGTTATCCTGTGTTGTTGAATGCCTGTAAAATATATAATTAATGGTGTGTGAGATGTTTTTAGTTTAAGGTGGCAAAAAATGAAGCAAAACCTAGGAGAAATGTTATGACACAGGTTGAGCTATGTCATGTTCCAATGAGATTCTTTAAAGCCAGGTGAATAGGTGCGTTCTACAAGTATGGGATGAAAGTGCTAGGTGGGATAGTGCATGCTATGCTACATGAGTATGTCTAATCCATGATTTTGTCTCTGGAACGAAAGAGTGGCCGTGACTGTATATAAGGCTGTAGGAAGCGTATGATAAACGTGCCTGGAATATAAATGAGACAATTGTCGGCAAGGATGTATACCAACGCCTGGTACATGAAAGTAAAAGAAATGTGGTAAGTGGCCAACCAAGTGAGTTCCCCAGCAATTCCATGATCGTATGGATGATGAGTGGCATTTGTTGATGATATGACATGTGCTCAGTTGTCTGAGTAACAACAGATTGATGACCCTGACCATGATTTACCCCATGCCACAGCAGCTGCTTTTAGCGGGGAAAGGATTGCCCATTTTATGCCATGTAAGTGCCAGTTTGTAGGGTAGATGGTAGCCGTTTACTGTGTTGATGATATTGGTCTTACTTAACGAAGCTTCAACCCCTGCTTGAGTGATAGCTGTAAAGGTAGATCAATGGTGTGTATAGTAAGGAAACTCCTCGGAGGGTATGAGGGAGTTGAGACTTGGGGTAGCGAAGGTGTGTGGTGCCAATAAGTCTATGGTTAGTCTTTGTTTAAGGGAAGATTCCCTTGTGACAATACCAATGCATTTGTGTTTGGTGCCATGCTGTAAATGGTGGAGATTGGAAAACCCAAGTAAAAACCCCTCTGCAAATCTTGGCTATGAGTGTGTTTACAGCCGACAGTTCTGTTGTGCTGACTGTAAGTGAGGGCATGCTATATTCCTTGAGAGTTTATTTATGATACCTGTATGGGAGCCCTTTGAAGCTCCAGAGCCTTAGTAACTCTACTACAAGTCTGGAAGGGTGATGAGTCAGTAGTGTTGAAAATGCATTGGTGTGTACAGATGGAGAGTACGTTATTTGTAAGTTGTATTGGGACACATGGTTTGTCATGTGCCCTGAATGATTTGAACATATATGCAACAGTCTATATGCAATGCAACTACTAATACCAATTGTCTATGGTAGTTCAGAGGTGCTGGTACCTGGAGCCTGAGAGTGCTCACCCGTTTGTTTGGGAGAAAATCCCTTCTGTATGGGTACCTGCACAAATAAGCATCTCTACATATTCCAAATGCCAACACAACCAAGGGATGGTCAGTTCCCGATTTACCTAGAATCCCTGGGTCTGACCATCATAGATACATCATCATACATATATATGCCTTGTTTCCCCAATGTGCCGGGATCATATGTGCAGGGTTAACGTCTTGTACCAAGTAACCGAGTTTCGGTTGGTGCTGGTTGTACAGTAGCGTGAGGCCCAGCCTTGTGAGGGCTGTGACTGACTCGAAATTGCCAGTCTGTCGTAAATTTTTTGGCTCATGAGTTTATGAGTGAGGCTAGCATGGCCTGGGTGTCACCTGAGTTGGTGTTGCTGGGCCTTCCCCTGCCTCCGTGTTGTCCATTGATGTATGGAGGAGTTTGAATAACTCTGCTTTCCTTGCTGTGGCAGGGTAGGGTATTTGTCGCCTCCTTAGGTCGGAGCCACATCTCCTCTGCTTGAAGGTGTATCACTTCTAGCCGGGGTGCCAGGAAGAGGTGATTCTTCACCATCTTTTTGAGAAATACTTAAATAACAATAAAGATTGCAATTATTATTTGTACCCAGGGGTCTTGTACTGGCTTGCTAGCTAAGCCGTAAGGCGAAACGATTAGGCTTGGTGTTTTTTGGTGACTGGTGAGGGAATTTTTTTTTTTGTGGCCACCGAACGTTGTGGCAGGATGTTGGCCTCTCGGTGACAGTAACCAGAAAATAGGAGGGGGAGTGACAGGTGAGGCCCTCTCTATGATACAATGCGAGGCGGTAGCTCACGAGTGGCCCGAGGGGTGTATGCCTCCGAGTGTGAGGAAGGGTGTTGGCCTCGCGGGACCACTAACCGAAGCGTAAAGCAGAGAAACAGGGGGTAATACCTATTGGGCCATAGAACCCTAATTGCCAGTACATTACTACTATTCCAGGGAAGGTAAGAGATGAAGGTGTATCACTTCTAGCCGTGGTGCTAGGAAGAGGTGATTCTTTACCATCTTTTTGAGAAATACTTAAATAACAATAAAGATTGCAATTATATATTTGTACCCAGGGGTCTTGTACCGGCTTGCTAGCTAAGCCGTAAGGCGAAACGATTAGGCTTGGTGTTTTTTGGTGACTGGTGAGGCCCTGCTAGTTGCCAAGTGGCTCGAGAGGCTCTATCTATGCTTGGCGCGAGGGGATTTTGTGTGGCCACCGAACGTTGTGGCAGGATGTTGGCCTCTCGGTGACAGTAACCAGAAAAATAGGAAGGGGAGTGACAGGTGAGGCCCTCTCTATGATACAATGCGAGGCGGCTAGCTCACGAGTGGCCCGAGGGGTGTATGCCTCCGAGTGTGAGGCGGGGTGTTGGCCTCGCGGGACCACTAACCGAAGCATAATGCAGAGAAAAAAGGGGGTAATACCTATTGGGCCCTAGAACCCTAATTGCCGGTACACTATTACTATTCCAGGGAAGGTAAGAGATGGATAACTACGTGAGCAGGTGTACGTACCTGGTAGTATGGTATTGAACCTGACAATCCTTATAGGTTTTTTAGTAGTAACTGTAACCTGAATGGATAAAATCGTATGGCATAAGGAAATATGGCATAGACCAAGCTTATCTTAAAACATACAGTATATGTGAAAGTAAAGTGCCGTGATATGTAAATATTAAACATCATATCCATACTGGTTAAATATGTATCAATCTTAACCCATTAAGTGCCGTATGTATGTGAACCATATTACCAGTTACGTATATACAGATGCGTGTGCTACTGTGTAATAATATGTGTATTTATAACAGATATTGATATACTGCTTGCTATGTGAATTGTTGTGTGCCTTATTGAATGGCAAGTGAACATGGAGTTGCAAAATGCAAGTGCACTGGAGATCTGCTGAGTGCCCTATAGGTGGCAGTGTAGTTGATACTGATTGGTATGTGAAATGTTGTTTGTCTGTTGACCTATAGGGGTCAGTGTTTTGGTGTTTGTAAAACCCCATGAAAATTGTCAATGTACTTGACAGACCTGTAGGTGGCAGTGTTGATAGAACCACTGTTAGTCTTAATGTGAAATGTAAATTATTGTGAATTAAACCTGAAGTTGAGCCCGTGTTGGAGTTTAATTCATGGTTTATGGTTATGTTTAAAACAATCTTATGTGTAATTTATATTGGCTGGTAATTGTATATGACATGTGAAGACAGTTTTGCTGTTGACCAGTAGGGGTCAGAAATGCTGATTGTATGGTAAAATACCCTTTAACCCCTGAAGGATACATGACATGTGTGACATATCATTTATTCCAGAGTTTGGTCCTTAAGGGGTTAATCCAAATGCAAGGTTAACGTGAGATTTTGAGAGTGACCTGTAGGGGTCAGTGTGGTTTATGTGAAACATTGTTTGTGAGCTATGCCCCAGCATTATAGTTGTGAAACAAACAGTGCCCGTTTGACAATATACAATAAGTGAACATAATAGCTTAATAACAATCATTGTAACAAACCAAAGTTCTGTTCACGGGTTGTAAACACACGAAACGTGTGTGTAGTACAATAGTAAATGCATGAACTAGTACCCGTTTGGTAGAAAATTGCACGAATCGTGAGCCTGGTATGCCAGGGAAACAAAACGAAACGAGCAGTGAGATTCGAAATGCACGCACAGAATTGCCTAGTATGTTTAGGCAATTGAAACAGAATGTGTTCCCTTTTGGGAGTATGCTAATGCTCGAAATGAGCCAGTGACAGATATAAACAAGTGAGTTTAAACGAATGATATGCATGAACATGCAATGGTTTTAGGACAGATTTAGACTAAATGCAGCCGTAAAGTGAGGACCTGACCCGTGCATGGTGCCGTGGGACTGATGCCTGGCGTAACGGGTAGGTCGACTTACGGTTTGTGAGTCACTTGGACACCATCCACAGCAATAGATTGAAGAAAGAAGGTGGTAGGCCGGAAAAGCCTGTGGCTGAATTCCTGACACAGCTCAGCTTAGAAAACCTCATGGAGTAATCAGGTAAAATGGCGTCTGGATGACCCGGAAGTGGAAATCATTCTGATGCTGACCTCAAGCGATATGAGTCAGGTAAGGGGTGTCCCTTATATAGGGGAGTGAATTAATTTAAGCCCCTCCCACAAATACAGGCCAAATGGCCTTAAAACATATATATATATATTATTATTATTTTTTTTTCTTTCTTTAGAGCATCAAACAGGAAAAATAAATCAATATTCTCAGTGAGTTTACCTTGTACATGCAACATGCAATTTATGGTCACATGACTGAACAGCAAGCTATTACCTGAGACAGCAATTAATTCTGTAGAGCACATTCTGCAAAAATGTCACACTTACTATAGTAAAACAAGAATTATATATATATATGCATTTTTTTATTTTTTATTAAAATGGTCCTTTGTATCCAAATGCAGTTACTGATGCACACCCATTCGCTCACTTACACTCAATGTTTAACACAATCACAAGCAGTGACCAATGCACAAACAAATTTACTGACTTTTGTAGAGCGACAGACAAACTGGCCCAAGCAGACATACACTGACTCATGTAGACTGACATACACTAGCCCAAGCAGACACACACTGACCCAAGCAAACAGACGCACACACACACTGACCCAAGCAGAAACAAAGACACACACACTCAGACACACACACACACACTGACAGACACACACACTGATCCAGACACACAAACATATTAACCCAAGGAGACACAAAGACACAGACCCAAGCAAACACTCACACACTGATCAAAGCAGACTCACACTGACCCAAGCAGACTCACACTAACCCAAGCAGACGCAGACACACTGATCATAGGAGACACATACACACACACACACTGACTTAAGCAGACTGATACACATTATTTACAACTCACACACTAGTAAGTGCCCCTCTTACCTTCACTTCACATTGACTAAGTCTCTCCATGTGTCCCAGGTTTCTGGACTGCGCCTGGCTGCCTCCACCCTCTCTCAGTGATCGTACGATGAGCCTGTGTGCTGCCGTCATGAGAGGTGTGTATGGGGTGGGGGGGGGCGACTCTGTGAACTTTGCGGTCTGGGGTTGATGGCACTGGGTGCTAGTCGGCAGCTATGTAAGTGCTCCCCAGTGACCGGTGCCATTACCTTCGGCATGAACTTCAGACTTTGTCCCATATAGAGGGGCAGTCCAAATCATCAGTAAAGCTGCTGCTGGGGCCCCCCCTTGAGAAGCGACCGAGGTGGCCGACTAATCAGCCTATAGGACGCGCCGGCCCTGTTCACCCTCTACAAATACCCAGGAGCCAGGACAAAATTCCTAGTCACCTGAGATTTGTCGAGCCCTAATGTATGTGATGAATGGAAATTTAAAAGCAACAGACAACAAAACAAAATGTGTAACAATAGGTCAAGGAATATATAACAATTGTCTCAGTCATTGGAAGCATTTGTAATATGACAGATATCAATACTCAAACTGTAATCAATGTACCATAATGTAGATCAAAGTACAATGTGGTAATTGTACAAATTCCATTGTACAATTTCCATTGTACAAATTTGGGGTCATATTGTCGATTTACTTATGCTTTAATTGTTTCATGTTGATAGCAATACAGGAATACCATGTAATAATGTTCAGTTACAGGAAAACTATAGGGTGAGGAATACAAACATGTATTCCTGACCCTATAGTATTAAAATCCCTTTTTAAGTCCCCGGTTCCGCTTGCATCTTACCTTTTATTCCAGCACTGTGCAGGTCTGCAGGTGCTGGCCCTACCCATGCTCTGCCCCTCTGGCTGAGATCATCAAGACTGATAATCTCAGCCAATCCAATGCTTTTCTATTGGAAAGCATTGGATGAAAAATGCGCATGTGTGACAAAACGCTTCACTGGCCAATTAGCATCTCCTCGTAGAGATGCATTCACTTATTGCATCTTTATGGGGAAGTTCAGCATCTCCATGCAGAGCGTGGAGACGGTGAATATCAGTGCTGTACAAGCCTAGGCAGCAATGGCAGTGTTCTAAAAAGGCAGTGTTTACAGCAAAAAGCTTGCAGTGACATATCTAGACACTGGCAACTTGCATAGAAAACTGATGGGAAGTGACAAAGTTTTCTTCTGGACAACTAAGGAAGGGGGAACATGGCTTCTGTTTACGAATTGTGGGCTGGAATTATGTTGCTACATTGTTGCAGGTTGTGTAAAGTTATAAGGCTATATGGAAGGGTGGGGACTCACCAGTCAGCAGGAGCAACTCTGATTTTTTTTCCCACCCATGTTATGGGAGCTTGTTTTGTGGTGTTTCTTGGGATTCTGTAACAGTATGGAATGAGATGCTGAGTCGGTATGGGGAGACTACAGTGCACATGAAGCTGATGGCAAGTGATGACTATTTGGGGCTTATGGAAAAAGGTTGGAATAGAACTTTATGTTGGGTAACCACTCAACAACTGACAGGGTTAATTAGTTAAACTTCTTATTATGGAGTCCATAAAGCTGTGACCATTGCCCTTATCCACTTAAATGTCCGGTGCTTTATTGGGTGGCAACTGTGGATGGGAAGTATGGGTCAGCAGTCATATATGGTCAGTAGTATATATAACTTATTTTAATGTGCAAATAAACATAGATTCACACAGAACTTTGCGCTTATGATACCCTGATCTGGTTTATCAATTCATCTTTGAATACAACCTGGTGCTACAGATATAGAGCCCAAATATATAGTGACAACAAATTTCCATGAGATTATTATGACAAGTCCTAGTAATTTACTCAAACAAGAATTATATATATATTATTATTATTTTTTTTTTCTTTCTTTAGAGCATCAAACAGGAAAAATAAATCAATATTCTCAGTGAGTTTACCTTGTACTTGCAACATGCAATTTATGGTCACATGACTGAACAGCAAGCTATTACCTGAGACAGCAATTAATTCTGTAGAGCACATTCTGCAAAAATGTCACACTTACTATAGTAAAATGTTTCCTTTCTGTTCAAATATGAGTTCAGGTTTATTACAGCAAATATTTTTCTCTTTAATGTTAAACCTTCAGGAAGATATCTTTGAGATTAGAACACTATATTGTTAGGAATACAAACATGTCTAGTGTTCAACTAACAATTTAGGTGACCACCAACCCCTCCATGTAGAATAAAAAAAAAAGCATTTTTACTTAGCTGTCTCTATATAGTCTCCCTGCTGCAATGGCTGGTATCAGAAATGTTGGTCAAGGCATATTGAATATGTTTTCATGCATAGCATCAGACATGCAATCTTTGGAGAATGGAACACAGGAAGCCCCCCTAGTGGCTGTCTAAGTTACAGCCTCTAAAGATGGTCAAATGCAGCAGTGTAAACACTGCCTTTTCTCAGGAAAATTTAACATTTAAAATGCAGACCTCTCAGAAACAGGCTATATGCCCCCAAAACACTACATTAAGCTGCAGTGATTCTGTTTACTGTTACTGTAATGTCCCATTAACATCTACATTTTGTTTTATGTGTTTTGCACTTTTCCGACATTCAAACCTATGCATTTTACTTGTCTGCACAATATATTATACAGAGGGCTTTTTCACTCCTTAGTAAATCAAGTTGAAACAAATAAAATATTCAAAGCTTCTAAAAAAAAAATGAAAAATACTAAAATATGCTTTGCATCTATTTTTTCTAGGTTGAATCACATTTTAAATAAATGGAATGAAACTGAGCATTTGCTTTTCATATGCATGATGTTTCTATGCAGTGTATACTTGATTGCATTTGATTTATGGTGATGTAAGTGTTAAACTCATAAAATGTCATTTACACAGCATTATGCAAACACACATATTACATTCACATAATCAGCTATCTTGCCCATCCATTTTTACACTTGCATTTTGAATTCATTAGTCTATAGAGTTGGCAGCCTGGTGAACTCCAATTTTCAATGCCATTTGCAACTGTGCAAGCATTGTTACAATATTGAATAGAGATAATTAGAACAGCAAGATTTGTACAAGCCAAAATTGTATTTTCAAGTCACTCCAAGTGAGGAAAGAATATCTATGACTTAAACAGTATATATGTTCTACTTAACATACATATAGGGGGCAATGCACTAAGGCTGACTTTTCACTAATTGTGAGTTGGTTGTAAAATAATGTTTGCAACCAACTCACATCCCAAGCTGGCTAGTCAATACAATGTAAAAAAACAAAACTAAGGGGTGATGACAGTTTTGTCTCTAGTGATAGATATACGGTATGTACACACAGTACCACTTTCCTCACTCTAACTTTAATGTTTAATGTTGCTGAGCAGGACTGCAAGAGGGGATATTGCATGTTCTTTTGTCCTGTCTGTCATTGGATCTCTGAGCAGTGAGCTGATGGCATGGGGATGTGTTGTTCAGAACCAAAGACAGACACTAGGTACCCCTCTTAAATATTATAATTAGGGCACTCACACGCCGCCATTGGGTGGGGCCAGTGCAAGGACAGTAGGTTTCCCCATTAATTTTAATTATTTTTGAGACCCCATTCGCTGACCTCAGGTGGGCCAGAGGGAGGGGCATTAAGATGTTTCCTTGTATTTAATAACCCTCACAACAATACCGTATGGAGAGACCATAAAAATATATCACTAGGTGCTAACACTCTCAAGCACTCAAGTGCTCAAACAAATACAATTATTCCAAAAAGAGTGCATGCACATACATTATGGCAGCTTGGATGCTCAGTCAATTACCATAGTGGTCGTTGCTATATGTGTTATTTGATTGATTCATTTTTGACCATATATGATTAATTGACCATCATTGTGTCTATTACATGATGTAATTTCTTTAGAAATAATGTGTACTACTTTGAGTCATGAGTCATGACAATAACTCTAGTATCACACCAGGGAGTTTTATTTTATTATTAAATTACCTTTACACTAAATTTTGGTGCTATGATTTCTTTCTGGTTTTAGTATTTATACATTCTTCAGTGGGTTTAATTTTCCTAATATTTGCACTTATAGTGCATTATTATTTATATTTTGTGTTTTTTCACCATCTTAGTTGTATATCCCTCTTCCTTTTATTATAGTTATATATTACAAGCTTGTTTGTATATATGACGGGATGCATGCGCACAGGGTGTGGGGCGCATGCGCGCAAACATTTAATGTAGCCATGTGGGTTTACAGCTGGGTCGGACAGGTTTGTTTATGTAGTTTGGCGCATGCACGTGTAGAGCATTTGTTTACCAATTCGGACACATGCGCGGTTATGCGGCTCATATTTACTATGGGCAGCTTACCATTAAGTACAATGGTGTCATTTGATATATTTTTACGTTTGTGCAGATGTGGGGCTCTTCATATATTTATCCATTAGATACTTTACTTGCACATATAGTAACCTCTTTTTTGATGTTTGGGTTTTGATTTGCCTGTATTAGATTTGTTATATAGTTACATAGTTACATAGTTACATAGTTACATAGCTGAAAAGAGACTTGCGTCCATCAAGTTCAGCCTACCTCACATTTGTTTTTTGCTGTTGATCCAAAAGAAGGCAAAAAAACCCAGTTTGAAGCACAATTTTGCAACAAGCTAGGAAAAAAATTCCTTCTTGACCCCAGAATGGCAGTCAGATTTATCCTTGGATCAAGCGGTTATTACCCTACATTGAAAGATTATATCCTTGAATATTCTGTTCTTGCAAGTATGCATCTAGTAGCCGTTTGAACATCTGTATGGACTCTGATAAAACCACTTCCTCAGGCAGAGAATTCCACATCCTGATTGTTCTTACAGTAAAAAAACCTTTCCTTTGCCTTAGACGAAATCTTCTTTCTTCCAGTCTATATGTTGAAGGGAATGTTATTACTAACCGATACTGGAAGTGACGACGTCACTTCCGTGGTCGGATCGGTTTGTTCACTGATGGCCATCAGCTCTGAGTGGTAAACCATGATACAAACATCCTTGTAAACACCCAGGTAACACCCGGGTAAACCATGATACAAACACCCTTGAGAAAGGCAGCCAGGAGGTGCCGAAACGTTTGGGGGTTCTAGGGACTCGTGTTTCTGCCAGAGTAGGCTTGTGGAGGTTGTGGTAATTATTACTGTTTATATTGGTTTGCCTTATTATTGTCACTTTATATTTTCTATTCTTGTTTGTTATACCTGTTTGGTTTAATAAAGCATTTATATGTATATCTCTTTGGAGTTATTCTAGTGTGCAATCTCTTTTTGTAATAATTTAATAACTCTCACCCATGATCATCCCCCATAATTTATTATAACAATGCCTTGGGGATCAGGCATTTCAGCCTCATTAAGTAAACATGCTTGAAGGCAGTGGCATAGAGAGGTTTTAAACCTCCATTATAGTAATATATATATATATATAGGTGTGGTGGGTGAGGCTTTAATTTATTTTTTTACTATTGAGGCTGACTAGTAAGCACTGGCCATCTACCACATAACTAATACTTGCAGTGCCAAGGGTTATTTAATTATTCGCAAACAGTACTTAAAATTATTGTTTATTTGCAAAGAAGCAAGTGAATGATAATTTATGAATGTGCATCCTGCTGAATGCGTTTGGTTCCAAATTTGAGTAAATTCAGTGTTTTGTGAATCTCCTGAAGCTTATATTTTGTATAGGATTCAGATGAAAAAGTACAGAGTTTAATCCACAAATCAAATGCATCGGGAGAACTGCTGCAGATTTGCTCTGGCCGATTAAATTCCAACCATATTCAGCTTTAGTAAATATGAGAAATGCAATTGTGTCATTCTGTCACTTTTACCTGATTACCTGGTTTAGTCCATTCAAACAAAAACTGGTGCTTAGTGAATAACTCTGTAAATTTGAATAACTGAGGTAGACATAGGTATTCCACTTGGATTCCTGCTATCCCGATTCACAACCAGGTAATAGATGGAGCTGGTGAAGATAGAGAGACACAAAACTGCCTGTAAAGTGGTTATATCCTAATGCAATACAAACTTTGGTGCATGTAATACATCCAGGGGTCACGTCCAAAAACACAAATATGAGCAGAACTCAGGTTCATGGCATTGCCAGTCCAAAGTAATTCAAATCATCGCTCTTTGCTCATCCAACCTCACCTTCAGATTTGGTGTTAAAGTGCCTACATTTTTATACTGTGGTTTTCTATCAACATATAATGCATTTGAATACATTTTAATGTTGATTAAGTATTTTTATTTTATCAAGATGATTTCCAAATGTTATATAATGATGAATTTCAAAAATCATACTATTGATAGGTGCCTGTTGGTTCTTAAAGATTTTATACATTTTAACATTTATTTTTTTTTACTCTTATTTTTAATATTTACTAAATACTGGCTCCCTATATAAATTTGATTAAAGGACCACTATAGTTACAGGAAAACATACTCGCATGCCCCCACCCTCAGGGACCCCCTCCCGCCAGGCTCTGGGGAGAGGAAGGGCTTAAAATCTTACCTTTCTCCAGCGCCGGGCGTGGAGCTCTCTTCCTCGTCTCCGCCTCCTCTCCTACTCTTAGGCTGAATGCACATGTGCGGCAGGAGCTGCGTGCGCGTTCAGCCAGTCTCATAGGAAAGCATTCATAATGCTTTCCTATTGACGCTTGCGTCTTCTCATTGTGATTTTCACAGTGAGAAGCACCCAAACGCCTCTAGCGGCTGTCAATGAGACAGCCACTAGAGGCTTTAGAGGCTGGATTAACCCATTTATAAACATAGCAGTTTATCTGAAACTGCTATGTTTATAAAAAAAAGGGTTAATCCTAGAGGGACCAGGCACCCAGACCACTTCATTAAGCTGAAGTGTCTGGGTGCCTAAAGTGTTCCTTTAATTGCTTTGTCTTCATTAAATTTATATGGACTATTGTGCTATAGCAATATGAACTATATTTATGAATCAAGGAGAACGGACTTTGAAACACCATTTAAGTTTCACCCATGGGAACTCCAGTGAGGCGATCTAGATCGCCCTCAATACCCGAGATAAAGATGGTGGTGATTGAACACTGCTGTCCTGAGGAAGCCTACGGCAAAACGCATAGATGTGGTGACGCCACAAGGTCTGGGGGAGCAGTTTCTGACCCGGAATATTCAAGTCAGCAAAAGTTTTGTACTCCTAAGCAGAAAAGTGTTATGCTTTTAACCGATAGATAATTCTATCGGAGCCTGCACTGCTACATTGTGCTGATACATCTGTTTGTTGCGATTAGTGAACAACTTGTGAGTAACAGCATGCAGCTGGGTATACTCACCTTCAGGCATCTAGTAAGGGGCTGATTTTATCATTACACTGTATTTGTCTATGTGTTGTCTATGTTGACTATATTTTATTGATTTTATTGTAGACTTTGATATTATATATGTTAATACATTTTAAAATAGTTTGATTCATTCAAGATATTGGTTAACTTATGTGCACAGCCTATTGTAGAGTTGTAGAGTAGATTGTATTGTAGAGTTCCCTTATACAATAAACCATTTTTACGTAATTAGCTATATATTGTTTCATTTTAGACAGTATTTCAGTATTTTGTGCATTCTTCTATTTTCTATTTTTTTTTTTAAATGTAAACGTGATAGCTGGAGAGTCATATAATCCAGAGGTTCCCAAACTGTGTGCTGCACAGGGTACACGGGGAGCCGCAAGTTATTTTCCCGGTGCTATGATGATCGCACCGGGGACTGTGCTCTCCCCTGCCGGCTCCACAATCCCCTGCAGGCATTTTCATGCAAACACTGCCTTTTCAGAGATGGCCTCAGATGGCCACTGGAGGTGCTTCCTGGGGCAGTGCTGCATAGTGTGGGAAAGCATTGGATTGGCTAAAAATTGGATCAGGGTTGGGGCCAGCACTGGCGGACCTGTGCGGTGATGGTAATAAGGTGAGGTTTAACCCATTATAAAGGCGTTAATATGGGGCAATCCACCTAAATCGTGGTTTTAACACTATAGGGTTAAGAATACATGTTTGTGTTCCTGACCTTATAGCACTCCTTTTAAGAGGGGGGAAAATTCTATTTTTGGGAAAAATGGTCTAGCCAAGCCAAATTTTCTAGCCAAACACAAATCTTCTGTATATACTATAGGGACAGTACATGTAAATGTGGGACATGTGGCAAACTATGACTTTACACTCACACTTTTCAGTTCTTTGTTCCCTATATTTTGCCACCAATTCACGTATTTTTGTTTATATGAGAATTTGTGCATAACTATGTTAACTATGTTCAGCAGGATAGTAACTCCTTTTCCCATCATCGTGTTGTGGACAATAGAATGTAGTGTTGGGTATTTAATAATCAAATATAAAAATATTCATAATTAAAATCAATGTATGCAGCATTGCACAAATGTATCATAAATGGAAAGATAAATATAATATATGGAAACCCATCTTCTAAAAGCAACTTGCATTTAAGCAAAAATATGCCCTTCAACGTTTAAATTAAAGGACCACTCTAAGCACCCAGACCACTTCAGCTTAATGACGTGGTCTGGGTGCCAGGTCCTTCTAGGGTTAACCCATTTTTTCATAAACATAGCAGTTTCAGAGAAACTGTTATTTCCTCTAGTGGCTGTCTCATTGACAGCCACTAGAGGCGCTTGCGTGCTTCTCACTGTGATTTTCACAGTGAGAGCACGCCAGCGTCCATAGGAAAGCATTATGAATGCTTTCCTATGTGACCGGCTGAATGCGCGCGCAGCTCTTGCCGCGCGTGCGCATTCAGCCGACAGGGAGGAGAAGAGGAGGATCGGAGGAGGAGAGCTCTCCACCCAGCGCTGGAAAAAGGTAAGTTTTAACCCCTTTCCCCTTTCCAGAGCCGGGCGGGAGGGGGTACCTGAGGGTGGGGGCACCCTCAGGGCACTATAGTGCCAGGAAAACGAGTATGTTTTCCTGGCACTATAGTGGTCCTTTAATCTCTTGATATTCTGCTACTTTTATTTATAAGCTTTGATTGTGTTTCTGTAACTTTTCAAGATATTCAATGTCCTTGCTGCATTTGCTGCTACTGTTAAATATCTGCTATCTTAATACAGCACATCTCATCCAAAATCTCCCACAATAAGCACAAAACCTGATATGTTAAGGATACTGTGTTTATTACATAACTACAGATAAAAGTGTAATTTGGCCTGCAATTCTTATTGATGTGTGTCAGGTGATTATTAATTCATTATATTTATCCTAGTGAAGATGTCCTTTGGGCCATTACAAAGTTGAGAACAAACTGTTTTAAGATTCATGGTCTCTACCCATGTAATATTCATCCGCTTTGAACTGTGAAAATAACTCCTTAGGGGCATAATAAAATGTAGGACATACTTAAAAATCACTATAATTTGTTAGGAAATGAATTGCTAATTCTAATGAAAACAGAAAGTATGTAGAGACAAAATATAAAATAACTTTATTAGTTATTAGATTAGTCATGGATACAAATAAAGACTGTAAACAGCATAAAAAGTGTCCTAGCAGCATGGGTTGTACTTTGTAAAGAAAACTATTATTAGTATTATTATTAATGGTTATTATTTATATAGCAATAGCTTATTCCATATCACTTTACAATAAGAGGGGAATTTACCAAATGAGACAATAACAAAATGTAACCGGACCAATAGGTACTTGAGGACCCTGCTCAAACGAGCTTACTATCTAGAGGATGTGGGGTATAAAACACAATAGGAAGGGTATTGAGGGAGACCGCAATTAGACATGATGGGAAAGGAGCAGAACTGGAGGTGAGAGTGGAGTGTGGCACTTTAGGAGACAGCAAGAGGAAGGTTTAAGAGATAAAAGTTACTTCCTGAACAGATGGCTTTTGAGGGACTTCTTAAAGGATTGAAGTCTAGGGGAGAGTCTGATAGGCGTAGGTAGGCTGTTCCAAAGGAAAGGAGCAGCTTGTGAGAAGTCTTGCAGGTGTGAATTTGCAGCAAGTTTGTGAGCAGCAGACAAGAGAAGGTCATCAGTAGAGCGGAGAGACTTAGAGGGGGCATGAAGAAATATAAGAGGAGCTAGAGTTGGTTAGGGCTTTTTAGGTAAGGGTTAGGATTTTTATTTGACACTCGTAGGGGACTGGAAGCCAGTGTACAGATTGACAGAGGGGTGAGGGTCGAGAGGAGCAACAGCAGAGAAATATCAGCCTGGCAGCAGTATTCATCACAGATTGTAGGGGGACAGTACGGCTTCTGGGGAGACTAATAAAACTGTTTTTTGGTTTGTTCATGTTTGATGTTATACATCATTACATGTATGGTGGTAAAACATGTATGATATTACAGAAACAATGGTTAATTCACTTAAAAGGGCACTTATGTTATGCTAGGTGTGTGTTTTTTATTAATTGTGTTTAGTTTTTAAAAACAATAATATTTATTGTTTACTCTATCATTTCTGCCCACTCTCTTCCAAGCTGCAGTGTTTACTGGTGTATATGATATCAAGGTGTATATTAAGTCATAAGCTTCTGGGAATTGTAGTTCAGTTTTCAACTTTCTACAGCAGAAAACTGGCAAGAGAATTGCAACTCGAGAAAACATTAATGTGCTTCCCAAAAATAGAGAATACATGGGGTGAAAAAAGATTATTGGCTATGGGAAAGCCGTTAAATGTTGATTTTACAGTTTAGTTCACAGATCAAGTGAGAAATTACCAATAGAGGAATACAAAGGAGGAGCAGTAAAAAAAAATGGCTGATTTTCATACTTTTTTTGTTGTTGTTGTTCGTACAAATCATTTTCCTAAATACTTTACATAGATGATATCCAGATGAGCTGAACTGTGAAATAAACAAGTCTTGGAGGTCCCAAACTAAATTTTCTTTTTCGGTACAAAATGGTTTGGTTGAACCAAAATTTTCCACTGTGCATAATTCTACTTCATAGTCACACTTCCTGGGTGGGCAGAAACCTGGGACTCCAGTCCCCAAACATTTGTGGCAGCCAGTGATTACTGTTATGAAAAACTGACTTGAACCAGACACAAAGTTCTGCTATATCTGCCTTTTATTCGATCCATGCAGTCATTGAATTTGTTACATTTAGAGAATAGTTTAGGAGCATACTTAACTATCCATGCTTTTGTCCCAAATCCCTCTGTTATACTTTTCTGTCATAATGTTCCTCTTCTCTAGGAGCTTTCTGTGAACTATTGTTGATATGTCTGAGCTTATAACAGAGCTCCAGAGCAATAACACTTAAAGCAATGTGCCTGAAAAACTCATTAACTTGTTTAGAAATCAGTCTGTTTTAAACAAGACACACTGTTCATTGTTC
This sequence comes from Pelobates cultripes, assembly GCA_933207985.1. NCBI lineage: Eukaryota > Metazoa > Chordata > Amphibia > Anura > Pelobatidae > Pelobates > Pelobates cultripes. The sequence continues at coordinate 166,849,500 of OW240914.1, read as the reverse complement.
TAAATTACATTGATAAATTAGATTTTAGGTGCATAAATTGTTATTAGTAAGTCACCTTAAATATCTCATAACAGCCCTGCCACTGTCCACACCTACACTATGCAGGTATGCAGTAGGGTAGATGGATAAAGCTCTTAGAAATATGTATGTCCACCACAGCCATTTACTCCCACAGCCATTCACTATAGTCATGTTCCTCTCTGCAGTAACACTCAATGCCTCAAACCACATACTCTTTCTAACCCCACAATTGTATACCTAAACGTGGTCCCATATTACATTCTTCATTTTGATCTATCTATCTATCTATTGTGAGCGAAAAAGTGGAATAGTGGTTGATGGAAGATATATCAGGCCTGATTTGCTAAATAGCAACCAGAGAATTTTCAGTTAAATGCCCAGGGAGAGAGGTTAAAGTTTGCAATATACATTGCTGATGCTCTGCAAAACACGGTATGGGTACCTGTGGCGGAGCATTTGGAGAGCAGGGTGGGCCAATGTTCCAACAGCACTAGTTGCTGTGTAACAGACCAGAATTGGATTTAACTTAAGAGTTAACTAATTGGCACTCACCTGTAGCTGGTCAATTAGCAGACAGGCCTTTAAAAGAAGAGATCAGCCTGCTGGAGAGGAGACGAGACGAGACGACAATACAATACAATTGTGTTTATTGCAAAGCTATTTGTTTTTTTTTGGAAAATTGGTAAGTGGGAAAGCCACCCAATTACAGATAGTGATTTCTGTCTAGTAAGAGCAAGGAATTTTGTTTTGTTTATTATTATTTAAAGCAGCTGTTTTTCCTGCCAAAGTACCTTGCTGTTGAATTTCATTTGCAACAGATGACACAAATGAATATCAAGCAGCAAACAGAACATCCATATGAAAGTGGAGCCGAGCTTCCAAGATTTATTCTTTACTAATTGTAATGACACCACAAATAAAGCATTATTATTATTATTAGTATAGAGCCAACATATTCTGGAGTACTAAACTATAGAATGGGAATATTTAACAACAAGTAATTGGCATACAGAGACAAGAGGTGAAAAGGGCCCTGCTCTAGTGAGCTTACAATTTTTTTGACCTAGGCAAACGTTCCTCTGATAGCCAAGACAACTGATAGCCAGAAGGCTGAAAAACAAGTGGTAACTAAGAGGCATGATGGTGGGTATACCTATTACCCTGATTGTTTGATTTATACAATTCATCTACCCAACCTTTGATTTCAAAACATGCTATCACATACTCCCCTAACTACTAACATAAATGAGCTGAACACAGAATTTCCAAAAGTAAATATTAAGACATCTAAGTTTTAGTAAATTGTTGTAATTATCAATTAAAGATACGTGTTTTTCAGCATGGATAAAGAGTTTAGAGTTTTAATATAGTCATCAACATAAAGCACATGGTCCCAGAACTGAAAATGGCATGCGGATTGTGGTCTCATTAGTTACTAGGAAGAGGCATTCTGCCATCATAGATCCTTTTTTTATCTCATACTCACAAAGTTCTGAATCCAGACTGTTTATTGAACACCATTACATATGCTCTGTTGTTTTACTAATCACAATAACTCCATATGGAGAGAATATATAAACAAAATACCACTAGGTGCTATCACTCCCAGGCAAACAATAACATATATCAAATAGAGAATGCACACTAGAATCAATACAAAGAGTTAGGCTAATACTTTAACAAACCAGTTATGATACAAACACCCTTGAAAAAGGAAGCCAGTAGGTGCCGAAACATTAGGGGTATTGGGGGCTTATGTTTCTGCCAGAATAGGCTTGTGAGGATTGTGGTAATTACTGTTGTTTTGTTATGCCTATATATTGTCACTTTATATTTTGCTTTATGCTTATTGTACCAATTATTGGTTTATTAAAGTGCTAGCACAACTCTTTGTAGTGATTCTAGTGTGCATTCTCTATTTGACATATCTGTTGTTTTACTAAAACATATCACAAACTACAAATTGCCTTTTAATACTGCTGGATATAGTAAATGATACTCAATATGTTAAAAAAAGGTTACATTTAATTAGCAGTCGCTATACACAGGGCCGTCTTTAACGCAGGGCAAACGGGGCAGTTGCCCCGGGCCCTGTCCCTGCTGGGGGGCCCAAGACAACTGCCCCATTTCCCCTCTGCCCGCAAACTATGGGGGCCCATTGGGTGGCCCATGCACTTATGGCCACCCGGTGGGCCTGTGTCAGCAGGGGCCCGGTCGAGCGCTGTGGCGCTTTAACAGCGCGACCGGGCCCTTGCTTTTCGGCAGCACTGGGAGGAAGTGACAGCCGCGCGTCACTTCCTCCCACAGAAACAAGAGCCGTGCGGGAGGAAGGAGCTGGCTATACAGTAAAATGAATTAAAATCCCATCAGTTGGCATTTAAATCATTGAAAACAAAATATTGATCGCAAAACTAACAGAAACATAAAGGAAATAATTATGGCTGACCTTTCATTTAAAAATGGATCTGAACAACTGTAAGTTGCATTCATATTTAAATGTACAACATTTCATGCTGTTTAATACCCTAGGGCTATAATGCAATATCCCTTTCACTTCCAATTTAATCAGATGTAGAAAAGCAGCCTTTAGGTATCTTACTTTTTCTTATTACATTATTCTATGTACTTTGAAGGGTTGAGTCTTAGGAGTTCTGTTAGGCACTACCATTATCAAATAAAAGTTCAGCTACTGTAGTGTTTTTTTTTTATTTTTTTTTATTTCATGATAGGATCTTTGTTAGGATCAATGAATGTTTAGACCTACTCCAGATAAATATTACTCTGTTTACTGCTCAATGCAAGATTACTCAATGGGGTTTGTATAATATTGCTCCTAGGTCTGGTTTTAGCTGATAAGCGCATGGGGCTCTGCTGGGAATATTGCAAGAATGTCAGAGGACCGCTATCTAATGATCATCACGCTCAACAATTCAAATGGACAAAGGAAACTTTCGTGAGTCTGGCCAGAGGTAGGGGTGTTCTGAGATATTTTAGGTGACTTAAAAATAACAATTTAGGCAACTAAAATGTAATCAGTGTAGCAAAGATTGATTTCTGAACACATGTATTGTAAAAAAACTCTTTAAATATTAATACTATGGAGCTCATAGAAAAAAAGGGACATTATATAGAAAAGAGGGAAAGGGGGATTTGGGTCCAAAATATAGACTGTCCCTCCTAAACATGGGCATTTGGGAGGTATGTATAATGGATTACTGTCAAGATTATTATTCAGAATTCATAAAGTGCTCTCATATTCTACAGCCCTGTAAAACTGGGGACAACAGACATAATGTAGCATTTAATACATTTTATATATAGTGCTTTACAAAATGGCTTGTAAGCTTACAATTTAAAGGTTATAATGAGAAGAGGTGATGCAGAGACTTTTGAAATTGATGGCATGAGTCTTTAAGGGGCATTTGCAAAAAAAACTATTAGATGGTGAAGTGGTCAATAAGGAAGATCATGTTTTAGACATCGGTTTTAAATTCTGACTTTACAAGGCCCTCAATTTTTTATTTTTTTTATTGCACAAAAAACACACACACACACAAGCAATATCTATAGTCATACTTCTCACTCACAAAACTCTGCTCAGGGATAAACAGTGGGCACATATCATGAAAATTCCAGTTACCCTATTGCCAAAATGATTGAAATTCCCTGGTTCAATACTAAAACTAAGGTAAAACAGAGATGATATAAAAGAATGGGAGGTATATTCAACCTATGCAGAATAAAACAAGACCTATATTAAAGGATCACTATGGGGTCAGGAACACAAACATGTATTCCTGACCCTATAGTGTTAACACCACCATCTAGCCCCCCCTGGGCCACTCATGCCTCCATAAATATAGTAAAAATCTTACTGTACTCAAGCCTGAAGCTGTAACTCTGCATGCTGTTAGACTCAGAAAAACAAGCAGTCTACTGACACTATCAGAAGTGGTAGCCTGATCCAATCACAATGCTTCCCTATAGGATTGGCCAAGACTGTCAAGGAGGCAGATCAGGGGCAGAGCCAGTACAATTCAAACACAGCCCTGACCAATCAACATCTCCTCATAAAATCAATAAATATCTCTGAGGAAAGTTCAGTGTCTGCATGCAGAGGGAGGAGACACTGAATGTTTGGATGCATTTTAGGCAGCCATGACCCAGGAAGGATCTCTAACAGCCATCTGAGGAGTGGCCAGTGAAGTTATCACTAGGCTGTAATGTAAACACTACATTTTCTCTGAAAATACAGTATTTACAGCAAAAAGACTGAAGGTAATGATTCTAATCACCAGAGCAAATTCAATAAGCTGTGGTTGTTTCTGGTGACTATAGTGTCCCTTTAAGAACTAAACTAAAGTGGGCAATGTCTACTTGCATATGTACAAAATAGTTCTGTGTGAACCTTATGGTCAAAATAATCTGGAGATAAAACATGGAGCTACATTATATATTAGAGTTTATATAAATGTATAGGAATTACTGCATGACTTGATTCTATTTTACAGTGTTAAGTTTTGTGACACAGATGCTGCAATTTGTTTTCTCAAGACAAGCTTGCATGCGTATGTATCGGTTGTATGTATTAAGAATATTTGCGTAATATCATGCTTTGTGCTTCAGTTACACACATGTACAAAGAAAAGATTATGTACAAAAAAAAAATAAAAAAAATAATAGTAGTAAAAATAACATTGTTAATACCAGCGATTCTGTCTAATCTGCCTTTGTACAGTATATGATCTGTAATTTAATGAACTGGTATTTTTATGAATAAAGACAATGTAAATGACTTGTTTTAAATCAAGAGATGTAAATAGCCTCTTGAGGGATTATGGCTTCACAGTGACAAATCTATTCAGCCCCTAGAGGACCTGGAATTACTCAAGCTGCTAAGCGATTAAATATTTTTCTGGAATAATAATAGCACATACTACTACATGTGGAAATTATTATTAGTATTATAATTTAATTTTATTAATATTGTATGTCATAACTTTTTATTTCATGTTCCAATGAGTATCAGCTAATAGTCTATGTTGAAAGTAGAATCATTTTTGGAAAATGGAAGAGGTTCTAAATCATAATCACCAATGTTAACATGGGAATCATTGCATATGAATGCATTGTTTACTTTTGTGGGACTAACTAAACTGGATAAAAAATAGAGATGCAATAAATATAATATGAACAAGTATGTTTAATGTTCACATACAAGTATGGTAATGAAATAGATCAAAGAAGTACAAATAAAAATATACGGAGCCCCTAACTGGGGAAAAACAAGAGACAGGTAATAAACTAAAAAAGAATTCCAACTACAAGAAAGGAAGGAAAAAGGGGAAATGACATGTATGGAACTTCCCCTTGCAAACACCTCTACACCTTTAGAACAGGTCCCTCAGGATGTTTGGAACAGCAAAGTGAGGAATAACACAAATTCTTGAATCAGCACTCCTCTCCAGGTAACTCTAGAAGAAGGGGCAATAGAGGAAGGATTACCATACAACGGAAACAGAAGTTCCCATTGAAAATAATTAAGGGGCCACAGTTTGGAATCTTTCAATTTATCCAACAAGAAACTTAGCATTCCCCAACTGAATCTTTTACAATAAAGGTATTACGTTTGCAGCTTTGAACAATTTGGATAAATTCAGTACTTTTATAGATCTTAGTTGATTTTAATGAAATTTATGTTTTTAAAAGATCGGTGTGTACATATGGATAACCAGTATCAACAAACAGATTATTTCCATACAACCTTAAGTAAATCAATGTGTTGCCTACTAATTTAACTTCACATGAAATTAATATGTTAAAAAAATTAGTGATGAAAGATGGAGAAAATTAAAAATATCATCATTATCAAAAAACTTGAAAGTAGAAAAAGAGCCCTTAAACTTCAGAAAGGTGAGGAGTTAGTAAAACAACTTGCAGACAAAGGGGGGGAGTGGTAGTGTTAATAAATATTGATTACTATATCACCGAGGCCCAATTAAAGAGAAAGTGATACATTATTTTGCAAAAGGGAAGGAAATGGTGATTCTTAACAGATAATTTGAGTATTTAAATATTAGGGTTCCAAAAATTCCTGGGTTTTTGTTTTTTCTATCTCCCAAAAGAACATACAAATTCGAACAAATCCCCAAGAAATGTTACAAAATATTCCACGTTACCTAAAGCACACGTTAAACATCTTACAAGTTATTGATAAAACAACTTGGGAAGAAGATTATTTTTTGGTTACCGCAGATGTCAGTTTACTTTACACAATCATTGACCGTGAGAAAGGATGTCAAGCTGTCAAATTACATTTTAGAGTTCCTCATGGAACAACTAGAAGCCTTCTCTAGCAGAATGATGGCTAGCTGGATGGTGGGCTTGTTAGGCCTGAGAAAAGATACAGGAGACCTGTGCGCCTGAACTTCCCGCGTGGAAGAGAGAATGGAGGAAAATCTGGGCTCACATAATCAACTAGCAGAGCAAGTGAACACGCTGCAATCAAATGTACTTACCATGGAAAACAAGCTCATGGACATCGATGACAGAGCACGAAGAAACAATTTGAGACTGCGGGGCATACCAGAGACGGTGACTCCTGTTGATCTACAGGCCTACCTACATGATTTCTTCCACGCACTGTCGCCGGACACGCCATCTGATATGCTGCTCCTGGATAGGATGCACAGAATACCTAAGCCCCGACACCTACCGGACTCAGTACCCCGGGATGTAATCCTTTGTGCCCATTACCACCACATAAAGGAACCGCTTAAAACAAAGCCAGAACAACAAGAATATACCCAGCAAATACGCAGACATCAAGATATTCCCAGACCTGTCGTCGGCGACGCTAAGAAGACGGAAAACCTTTCAACTAATTACCACCATCCTCAGGCAACACCAAATAGCCTACCAGTGGGGATATCCTCTCAAACTCCTCATCTCCAAAAATGGAACAACAGAGACAATGCACTCACCAGAGCATGGAGAAAGACTTCTCCGTGAATGGAATCTGCCACCACCGAACAAATCACCACGTGAGGCCCCCAAAATGCCAAGAGAGTGTCAGAAAGCATAACAGCCATGAACTCGTAACCAGCAACATTGCACAACCAATATGCTCTAACACACAATGGCTGGTAATGTATTTAAAAAAAAAATTAAATACATTTTTTTTTTAATATTCATGATTTCCAAAGTTAGCTCTAGTTTTACCATGTTTTTACTAATGACACATATAACTAATAATAATTATATTATGCCTATACATACTAGCACCCCGGAAAGGCTTGCACCCCACATATCATAGATATACCCTCCACTAACCATGCGATGAGCGTTTTGATTTAAACACCAACCCTATCTTGCCTAGGCAAGCAAGCTACTTGGGCCCTGGAGCAGGAACAAAGGGCAAAAGGAAAATACTACTCGATCCACTAGCGCAAATGGTTTAAAAATTGCACAATAGTAAACAAGCAGGCATAATTTAACATTAAGGCTCAGCTTACCTGCCTTGCGGAACAGATACTATATCAGAAAATTATACAGGTGATAAAGAAGGAAAAAAAAAAAGTTAACCTCACAAAATATTAAAACCCCCATGCGTATCCTCATATCCAATAATACATAGTGGAATACTCAGGAACAATATATGACCCTATCTCCATATACTGAGGGGAACTATGACAGGATATCACAATCTTAAGCAGGGGAAACCAATCTGTTATTATGGTATTGTGTTAATGTATGTGAATATTGTCATGTTAATGTATAAGTATATATGCCATGCTTACCACCCATATACACATAAGTTACACCATTGGCTTATGGATCCTACAAATCGAGCCCCACAAGCAAACCAAAGTAGGAAACATTACTAAGGCACACTCAGCATATACTATGCATAGGGGGTTGGCCCCACATGCAACTCAGGGTTTTTAAATTGCACCAAAACAATGAGGGATCCCAGGTAGCCTCCACAGTGAGCAATACACCACCCCCACGGTACCAACAAGGGGTACCAAGCCCAACATCTGGGCCATAATGTATATAGTTGAGTTCTCGCTGAGACTCATGTTCTTCCCCTAACCCTAACCCAGGCTACAAGCCACTTGAAAAACCAAAGCACACCCACGCCCACTATACCGCACACAGATCCAGAAAATGACATGTCAAATGAAAACCCACAAGTGTCAGTAATCACTAAGATTTCAAACCAAACATGCATAACAAACACAGCCCAACACTGGGAAAGAACAAACACACAAAAGCCTGCCTCTATACAAACCCAAAAATCAATATTGGTATGCCACTGCCAAACATTAGTGAATATTAGACTATGCCCCCCAACGACTAACACCATGTATACAACGGACCACACCCTTATTGAAAATATATTCACATAACGTCCGGGGACTCAACTCCCCCCAAAAACGCCAACTGCTGATGACAGAACTGAAGAAACATAGTGCTGATGTGATATGTCTCCAAGAGACTCACTTCCAACAATTAAAAACACCATCCCTGGGCCTTAAACAATTTCCACACCAATATCACTCCACATATAGTCACAAATCGAGGGGAGTTAGCATCCTGGTGCATCAATCGGTAGCATTTGAACCAATTAAAATACTCACAGATAGCAAAGGACGGTACCTTATACTCATATGCAATCTTAAAGGACCACTATAGTTCCAGGAAAACATACTCGTTTTCCTGGCACTATAGTGCCCTGAGGGTGCCCCCACCCTCAGGGACCCCCTCCCGCCGGGCTGAATGGCAAGGAAAGGGTTAAAACTTACCTTTTCTCCAGCGCCGGGCGGGGAGCTCTCCTCCTCCTCTCTGCCTCCTCTCCTCCCCTTCGTCTGAATGCACACGCGCGGCAGGAGCAGTGCGTGCATTCAGCCAGTCTCATAGGAAAGCATTTACAATGCTTTCCTATGGACGCTTGCGTGTTCTCACTGTGATTTTTACAGTGAGAAGCACGCAAGCGCCTCTAGCGGCTGTCAATGAGACAGCCACTAGAGGATTTGGAGGCTGGATTAACCCATTTATAAACATAGCATTTTCTCTTTAAGTTTCTCATTAAGTTTCTCAGTAAGTTGAAGTGGTCTGCGTGCCTAGACTGGTCCTTTAACAATGTAACATACACCGTAGTTAATTTCTATGCACCGAATGACAACCAGAGACAATTTTTACAAAGCTTGTTGGCTAAAACAAGCAATATACAACAAGGCTTACTAATATGCTGTGGAGACCTGAACCATATTCTATACCCCGAAATAGACATAACGTTAGACACAGCAAAGCCTAGATCAAAATCTCTCAACTCTGCCTGCACCTTAATTAATAAACTCCTACTCCAATTTAACTTATATGATGTATGGTGCACACTGCACCCCGGAGATAAAGATTATACCTACTTCTCCCAAGTGCACAAAACCCATTCTAGAATAGATTATTTTTTCACAACCAGCACAGGGCTCCCACAAACACATCAATGCACACACGGTGACATAACCTGGCCTGACCATGCACCTGTGACACTGATACTTACAGATGCATTTTCTTATAAAGGCAAGGGTTCATGGAGGCTGAATAATTCATCAGGAATTCACCTCCTCAATAGAACAGGAACTCAAACATTACTTTGCCACCAATAGCACCCCGCAAATTAATGCTCCGATACTGTGGCAAGCACACAAGCCAGTCATACGGGGACTACTGATCCGTAGAGCATCATATCTTAATAGGCAAAGGCGAGCCGCACTCATGAAACTTTTCATGGAGCTAAGGGACGCCACACAAACCTACTACCAAATGAAACAACAAGACCTCCTGACAAAAATTCAAATCATAACCACTAAGATCAATGAACAACAATTCCAAAAAACGGCATACACCCTACAAAAATTTAAAATTACCCATTATGCCCAAGGAAACAAAGCCAGCAAACTATTGGCCAACATGCTGCGCAAAAAACAATCGAACGCTAAAATCCCTTATATCCTCTCCAAAGATAGCTATAAACTTTGGAACCCACAAGAAATGAACAAGGAACTTGTGACATTTTACAGCGACCTATATAACTTAAAAGAAGACAAAACCTTACACCAACCCACCACCTCCGAAACTGACGGATATCTGCAGCAGATACCATTATCTCCCACCTACCCACAGGGAAATCTCCAAGGCCGGATAGCCTAACAAACTACTATTACAAAACTTTCGCACCCACTCTCATTCCATACATACAACAGGCATTCCAACACATAATCCGCAGAGGAACCATGCCACCAGAGATGCTTATAGCTCATGTGTCCACACTGCCTAAACCAGGGAAAATACCAGATAAAAGACAACATCTTCACCCGATCTCACTTCTAAATAAATCAAATTGTTAGCAAAAATATACTCCAACAGGCTGGCCACAATACTCCCCAAGCTAGTACATAAAGACCAAGTAGGCTTTGTGAAAGGCATACAGGGTACAGACGGCACTAGGAAAGTCCTAGACCTCATATATAGCCTTCAAAAACAGAGAGCAGGCAGCTTATTCCTATCATTAGATGTGGAAAAAGCCTTCGATCGGCTAAACTGGAACTTCCTAAAGGCAGTACTACTGAAATTTGAATTCCCGCCGGCATTTATGAACACTCTGCAGGCACTATATAGTAACCCCACTGCTAGAATAACTAATGCCAGATTCCTCTCCAACCCATTCATATTACGAACGGGACCAGACAGGGGTGCCCCCTCTCATCCCTCCTGTATGTCTTAGCATCCCTCCTGTATGTCTTACGGCTCTCATTAGGCAACACCCATCAATCACGGGCATCAAAACACAACGCAAAGAACATAAACTCACACTATTTGCAGACGACATACTCCTGACGATACAAAGCCCAGACAGCTCCCTACCACACTTTCACTCCATCCTGGACACTTACAGTGAAATGTCATACTACAAAATAAATATATCCAAGATGCAAGCCCTAAGCAAAGGACTCCCCCCGGCCGTAACTCACAGACTGAAAAAAACATACAATTATGACTGGAAAAATGACCACATCACATTTTTAGGCATACGCTTCACAAAATCACACACAGCATTATTTAACTCTAACTATGGCAAACTTTTTATAGACATAAAAAAACAGCTGCAAGACTGGAAGACATCCTTTATAACTTGGTCTGGCCGCATAGCGGCAGTCAAAATGATAATCCTCCCTAAATTACAATACTTATTTAGATCTCTACCGATACATATACCCCCAACCTACTTCACTGCACTACAATGCTGGGTGACTAGGTTTGTGTGGTGCGACAAAAGAGCTTGCAAAGTCATGCATAAACCAATAAGCATGAGCGTGCCAAACTTCAAACAATACTACCACGCTGCTATATTAAGCAGCATAATGCAAGCGAGAGCTGCTACACAAGAACCACAATGGAAACACCTAGAAGCAGAATGGGATGATGGTGCAAGCACTGACAACCTAGTGTGGATCCCGACAAAAAAAAGACCACAAACACTGGACTGCCTCCCAACCACTAACTTGACCCTAGAAATCTGGGACATGAACCAGAAAGCCCTAACGAACGACTCACCAATATCCAGAGCCATACCACTCAAATCTTTGGCATACCTCATCCCAGACTTTAATCACAGAATATGGGACATGGCATATATTTTCTGTACCAACTGCTTAGACATACGAGTTTAATGCCATTTCCTAACTTGCAAGACTCCCACAAACTACCAACAACGGCACACTATTCATATCACCAACTAAACTCATGGTTACGCACACAGAATCAGGAGAAAAACGGCAACATCCCGGGACAACAGCTGACGGAGTTTGAAAAAATGTACATGGGGACTAAACCACCTTTGAAAACCCTATCCTCCATATACGCAACATTGACCTCAAAACACACATTGAAGGAACACAAATTTATCAAAGCATGGGAAAAAGAGCTCCATAAAACATTTAATGAACCAGAATGGGAACGTATGATTTTAACCCTCAAAGCCTTCTCCCTCTGCTCAAGACACATAGAGATAGCCAAAAAACTCCTTTACAGGTGGTATTTAATGCCAGTGAGACTACTCAAATATAGCCCACCTATCTCTGCACAGTGCTGGAGATGCAAAACAGGTATAGGAACAATGACACATATATGGTGGACTTGTCCGCTCCTAGAACAGTATTGGAAAGACATAGCCAAACTCATTACAGACAGTACAGGGAACACCCTACCCCATAGATTGGAACATTATGTTCTATTTGATATACCGGGATCGGTCTCCAAACCGGACAGATACCTTATATTCCAAATCAACATAGTGGCCCTAGGCGCATTAGCACAGAATTGGTCCACACACACAATACCCACCTTATCAATGTGTATGCAACACATAAACCAATCCTTCCATTTCGAGATCACTATGAGGCGACAAAATACGCCCCCCAACAAGAACCACAGAAAGCACAGACAATACTGGGAAATAGCCTGGGAAAAGTGGGAAAATTACAAAAAGAAAATGCCAACGGTTTAACTAAAACATACACTACCCCACAACTATATGCGGAAAACTGGCACTGCCACCTAGAGATAGAACCAAATGACCGAAAACATTGGGACAACCTCTCATCCCAGGCCCCAAAACCCCAAAAGTACCAAACTCCCAAAAATTACAAAACAGGAGGGAACAAGACCCAGCTAGACACTGAAGGTAAACCACAACTGAGCAGTCAAAGGAGCAGAAACTGAATGCCTCTCTAAAACACGCAACATATCACAGCAAATCGCATTTAAACCAAAAGACTCTAAGACAATAAAGAACAGGTTACTGATTACTGTATTATGAAGTTCATCAATACCTTATGTGAAACGCAAAGCAATAAGATTTGGCACTACAAACGTGTGCATAAACTGTACTACAAATGTGTGTATAAAATGCAATGGAAATGTAAACAACAGAAGTGATTCTGAATTGCTTGTAACTTACTTGCTAACCTCCCCCCACCTCTTCTTTCTGTACCCCCAAGTTCTTGCTAATTGACAAAACAATAAAAATTGTCAAATTAAAAAAAAAAAATTACATTTTAGAAGGTATTCAGCTAATTTGAAATAATAATTATTTTTGGTTTAATGGACATTTAAATTTGCAAGTCTGTGGAACATCCATGGGGACTAGATATGTCTACTAGGTACATGACTGGGTAACAATTCTAGTCACCTATTGCTGTTACATAGACAATCTGCTTTTATCTGGAAGGGCCCTGAGCAACAGCTGAAAAGATTTTTAGATTATTTTAACAATAAATGAGATATAGCATTAACAGTAAGTTATAGTAAATCTTTTGTCAATTTTTTTATACCTCAATATTTTTATAGAAGAAGAGAAGATAAAGTACTTATAATAAAAAACTGGATGTAAATAGTTATACCAAGATCCCAATTCTTGAGGTTAAAAAGAAACTGTATGGATGTGAATGTTTTTGTCAAACAAGCAACTAAATTGAAACAAGATTTTATAGAAAAGGGATATGATGAAGATTTTATTGTGCATGCTATTAAAAAGGTTTCAGATGTACCAAGGGAAACATTGTTAAGTTACAAAGATAAAAAGAAAAAGAGTGTAATGAAGACGTTCCCTTGATATGCATGAGTTATTTATATTGTTTTGGTTTTTTTTAGCTATACAGTCTTCAGTGTATATATACTTTTACAAATTTTACATTTGGGTATAAAAAATATTTTGATTACATACCTTATATATTTTAGTATTTGTAATATCTTAAGTTGTTGTATTCCAAGTTATTATATGTTTACCTATAATTGTAATTCTTTTATTTGCATTATGTTTATATATTAGGTCTTTTTTTTTTCTCATGCTTCAACACCATTTCAGGAAAGTCAATACATTCCTTTTTAACATACACATTTCCCTTTCCTATAATATTTGTTTTGTGCATATATTTTCTTTTTTATCATACATTTTCCCCCTTTTCTCCATGTTTTTTTTTGTCCACATAAAATTTCCCTTTCTCTATACATACTTCCCCTTGAAGTGTAATATTTTTATTCAGATTTTTACTCAGATATATATTTTATTGGGTTTTTACTCAGTATATTCTATATATTGTTCGGTTTTATCCCTTCACATTTCGCCTTTTTTTTTTAATAGGTTGGAGTAAAAGTCCTTAAATAATCTAACATGTCAGTTTTAATACCGCAAGAGATGTTGAGCCAGTCTGAGGACTCAGGGATGTAATTCAATGATCGGTCCACAACACCAAAAGTGACATGTCACAAGTACCACAATGTCACTTCTGGGTGTTGTGAACGTCCACATACACACTCTTAGTGCTTGGAGTATGTGGCTAGAGGTAATCTTGGGTGCCAGAAAAAACGGCAAGATGGTGCCAGAGGCAACATTGGTGACATCACTTGCTCTGCCTTTATTCTGATTGAACATCACAAAAATCACATGATCACACCTAATTTAGGTGCAATCATACAAATACAGGAACTGTGAACTTAGACCCTTTTCCCTGCTAGCTGAAGAAGCCCAAGTGGCAAAACGCATTTTGGCAGTTTCATATAAGTCTATTTTGTTTCTTGCTGTCTGGGATTTAAATTGTTTTCAGCATATAAATAAATAGGTTTTATAAGCACCAGAAGGAGGACTGGAAGTCTAAAGGTGAAAGGCTTTATATAAGGTGAGCGATAGATTTTAAATTTTTCCCTATATAGATTATTTTGCAGTCTACTCTATGTGTGTTCCATATATACTTTCTGAAGCAAGTGACCCTGTTTGAAGGAAGATGGAGTGCTACCTGAAATGGCACATCTTCATATTGCCTGAGCCGCTATCTGTAGGCCCCACTCCATGTGAGTGTACTCTTACCTATTGCACTTCATTTTGTACAACCTACACTATTTTTATGCTCTTTTATGTCATATATATGATGGATTTTAAACTCCCTGGAAATCAAGTGCGCAATAGGGCAAGATATTGCCTTGTATCATAGCACTACACTTTCTGTTTATTTGTGTTTTTACTTATAATTCACTTAAGAGTTCTAGAGTTTTCTACACTTATAACCATTCTTTTCACATACAAGTATGGCTCGCAGACATGGTAAAAAATACTGAGCCTTTTCTAAAGAGAAGCTTTTCAGCTAATTCATCCAGAAGGAGTTGTTTACAATTAAGTCATGCAGACAGTCAATATCTCCTGAACATGCACAACTGCAAGTCATCCATGACAATGTGCTGCGCATTCTCTAAGCATCACACACAGATTTACAGTCAACTGCTCAATTTTCAATATGTGCATTCACCTATCATATAAAATATGTTATGTACCTTTTCTTGTTAAAAGAATATTGTCCTATGTTAAATAAATAGGGACAAAAGATAATGATCCCCACATCAGCTGACGTCAGAGTAGGTGAAGTACCGAGAGGCATCAGTGCTGGAATCGGGTAAGTGGATAGAGTTATTTAACCCTTTAATATGCGGGGGCACAGGGGCAGAGTAACACGTTAGTGTTAGGAATACATATTTGTATACTTAACACTAAAGTGATATTTAATGTTATCACTGTCTCATACCTGAAGATAATATGTTAGTATGGAATGTCCAGTATTAGACCTGCTAAATCTAAATGACTAGGGCATTTAATTTTGATCTAGGATTTTCAAAGGTTGTTTTTATGAATATAGTATACTGTTATCGGTCTATAAAGGATTAAAACTCACTTTTGCTTTTCTTATAGAACACAATTTATTTGGAAATAGCACTGAACATGTTGACAAAAATGCATATACATGGAGTTGTTGCCATGGCATTGTTAGTGCACACCATGAACTGACCAGCAATCTATTCTCACAGGTAAGACACGCCCAGTTTCATTAACTTTTGGCGCAGAGATCAAGACAGAGTTCTAGCCATGTGGGAGATCTACTGGTTTCCATGGTGACCCTCAGTCAGCATTTTGCCTCTTGATAAATCTGTGGGGAAACTTTTTGTCTGTTTTATTTCAAGCAAATACAGGTCTGACAGGAAAAAATAATAATGTTTCAGTAGTAAATCGAGTTTTCTCAAATAACATATAAAAGGAAAATCTAAAACAAGGAGAAGGTTATGTGTAATGTGTTAGTGGCACTTCAATGAACCTTACTGTATTTCCTGATATGGTTACTCTAAAAAATATTTGAAATTGATATTTGTTTTTTCACAATAAAAAAAATATATTAAATATAAAGGTTACAGAGAAAGGATATGCCTCTATTTAAAAAAAAAATGGTTTATACTGTTAAATTACATTTATCATTTGTGAAATATTTGAGCCTCCTGAGGATTTCAGGGAATACAACACACACTAATCAGCTTGACAGGTGTCAGTGTTAGCTGTCTAGTTTTACATGTGAACACTTACAGCGTACCTTTGCATTTTCTACTGACTTTCTACAGAAATCTTTTATATGTACAAAAAATTTCTGAGCAAATATTTGTAATGAAAAGTCAAAATGTGTATGCTGAGCTTTCTTAGGATATTTGCATAGCAAAGTCATAACATTGTACATAGCAACCACTATTGCAATGCCTTTTCATTTTGTATTACATTTAACAGCATGTAGACAGAATATTTAAAACTGCAAAGAACAAAACAGATATACAAATACACTTAAATAAAAAAACAAATGCCATGATTAGAGATGTCGCAAATTTTCCGCGAACCGTTCGCGGCGGACTCCAGTCGGCTGACACATCCCGGCCAATATGCAGCAGACCCTCCCTCCCAGACCCTCCCACCTCCTGGACAGCATCCATATTGAAGGCAGCTTCAATATGGATGCTGTCCAGGAGGTGGGAGGGTCTGGGAGGGAGGGTCTGCTGCAAGGCAGCTTCAATATGGATGCTGTCCAGGAGGTGGGAGGGTCTGGGAGGGAGGGTCTGCTGCATATTGGCCGGGATGTGTCAGCTGACTGGAGTCCGCCGCGAACGGTTCGCCGCGAACCGTGGCGAACCGTTCGCGAACCCTTCGCGGAAAATTCGCGACATCTCTAGCCATGATACACACCATCTAAAATAGCATGACAAGCGCCTCAACTACTACTTTATAACACTACACCATTACATTCCCAGAGTAAGTAGTCAAACTATTAAAAAAACAGTTTTACAAATTATGTGGCTCCTGTAAGGCAGCTGTGGAAGAAGCCCTGATTTCTAATTTTCAACAAGTGAGCATGGCCCTGTGTCGAGCAGTGCTTAGCTCAGAGAGACATCCGACTATTCCTTCAGGAGTAGCTGATGGTAGCATGAGTGTTCAAGGGACCTAGGTAAGTATCCAAACCATTCTTAAACAGTTTGACTAATTACTCTGTGAGAGCACCAAGTCGCCATAACCACTAGAGTGGAATTTAGTATTTTTGATGTTTGGAGTGTTCCCTTAATATATTTCAAATAATTACCATGTTTAACAAATTAACTAAACTAAAAACACATAAAATCTACCTTTACTGCATAAATATATCTTTAAAAAATCTTTGTAAGTGCTACTACTTTAGCTCAATTTTAATCCTGGCATTAATTTTATTTTAATTTTACTAGTTGGCAAGCATGCTAATTTTCTTCATATGTTTTATACTGACTTTAAGTTTATTCTGGATATATATCTTCATTTAAAATGAAAATAGGACTTGCATGTCAACATTGGGAAACAAATTTATATACAAGGTTTGGTGGTAGAAAATATACCTAACCTGTTCATAGAGATTATTCACAGTGAATTAAAAAGCTGAAGAATTCTTTTCTTAGTAACAGATGACTAGTGTTATGGAGAAGGCAGAGGGAGGACGAGAGAGAATATAATTGGCACTGTAATCCATGGCAACGGTTCTCAAGAGAAGATTAAATGTAAATTATCCCAAAAACATTGTTAAGTAATAACATGTCCATTTTAACCTCTGGCATTGATACAGAAATTTAGTATTTTCATATAATGTAGTTGCTGCAACATTTAACATACCAGAGGTGATAATAAAACAAGTTCCAAAGTGTTTGTATGAACATATAGATATAGTGGTTTAATCAATTCACACTGACATATTTATTAATTGCGTTGAAAATGAAATAACGATTAAACGAGCAGTGTACCAATTTCATAAATAAGGATTTATCAAATTAGACTACATGAATGGTTTTAATGCATTTTCAAATGTCAAATATAGATGACAACTTGTCTCAAATGCAAGATATTTGATATACAAAATAAAAAACTATTTCTTAGCAAGTGAAAAATAGTACACATGCGTTACCAAATCTTACAATGGTGAGCCTTGTGATTGAGCAGTTAATTTAATTAGATGTGCACATTGCACAGAGAGACAGATTAACAGGAAATGTTGATTTATATTAAATCTGAATAAACGATTTGTGTTAAGGAAGGGGTATACAATACAAGTGATAATGTTTGGTTTAAATTGCATACAAGCTAAGAGAATACATTAATTAAAGGGTTACTCCAACCATCATGACCACTTATGTATTTAGGAGTGGCAGGATTAGCTGTGTGCAGCGTTTCTGCTTTAGACGCTGCACATACAAATATTGTATGCCAGAGGCTAGTTACACCTTGTCAGTAATGTCAGAGATTCAATACGCAGTGTACAAACAGGAAAACAAACCTTAGAATCCTTAGAATGGCCGGGCTAACATTAACAAGGACAGAGAATAGTCAGGGAGAAGCCGAGGCCAATGAAGATAAAGTACAAACTAGACATGTGCAATTTGCTTTGTTCCGAATGTACATTAAGACTAATTTTGTGCAATTCGGACGCTTACGAATGTCCGAAGCTCGAATTGACGAATTTTTTTAATTTCTGAATTTCCGAAGTTACAATGTAGGTTGTGTTTAGGGGTACAGGTTGGGGTCCGAATTGCCGAACCCGAACGCCATTGGTCCAAATTGCTAGAGCAGACAATTTTTAAAAAAATTTTTACCCGCATTTCCAAACCGAACCAAATTTTTTGCCCATGCACATCCCTAGTACTAACAGAGTCAAAGGAAGTCAAAATACTAAATACAACAAACTAGACAACGCACTATAGGAAACAAGTTTGAACCACAACAGGGCAATGATTCAACGCTTATGAGCCCTTTTTATAGTGTTGCTCTTTAACTAGATAGCTATGCTCCCAAAACATTCGAATTTGGACTTTTCAGCGGGCGACAGCAAGCGCACCACGACATAAAGGACGGAGCCACAGCGGCTGGTGTTAGAACCACTAGTGAGAGAGGATTGAGACTGAGAACAGTCCCTCTGCTTCAGGAGGAGATCAGTAGGCTGAGTCCTAGCCTGACAAAATAATTTGGTTCGCCGCTTCCGAAATTCGGGACTTTGGCAATTCGGGATTTCGGCAATTCCTTAACCCCCCACCCCTACCCCAAATCCCAACCCCTCTAGGGTTAGGTGTTGAGGTTGGGGGTAGGAGTAGGGTTAGGGTTAGATTTCTGTCATTATTCACGTAATTTTCCCTCCCTCTCTTGTTTTGCCACTTTTCAGAAATCCAAAGCACTTTGGCACTTCCAAAATTTGGCAATTCGGTGTACCCTGACACGCACCTGGAACATATGACTTGGACAGCCTAGAACTGTTATGAGCATTCTATTGTTAAATCTGTGCATAAAATCTGTCTGTCATTAGTGCACACAGATTACTAGCAACAGACGTGGTTAGCTGACAACAGATGTAGTTAGTTTCTATCTCCCCTCTCTGCCTCTGTCCCTCTCTCACTTGACCCCTCCCTGCCATCCACACCTCTCAATATTCTCTGTGTTTTTTCCTAACACCATCACTCTCCCTTCCTCCCCTTTTTACCCCTACTCTCTTTCTCCCTTTCCCTCTTGAGCTCAAAGCATCCGTTTGTGAAAACAGTCCAATCAAAAGCTTTTCTTTGGTCCTCGCGAGGGCAGTGGTGACATCAGAACAGAACATGGAATCCTACGTGGGAAATTTCGCTCAACTCTGTCCCTAAGGTAAGTTTATTGACTATTTTACTGTGTTTTAAGCGCAAAGAAATGCCCAATATGGCATTTTAGATTTAAAAAAAAAGAAAAGCTTATTTAAAAAGGGTTAGAGTAATCCTTTAATTAAAGAAAGACAGATTTTTTTTTTGGTTAAGGTCATCTTATTCAAAATCTTTAATAAAAAGTATATCTTTAACTTGTTGATTATGAGAAGTATACATAAAAGAAGCAAATAATAACTTATGTGGTTGGTCACATGATTGAAATGGTGAAAATATAATTAAAGGAATCCAAAGACAATAACACCTTTATCTGAATAGGATAAAGTAAGCTGTCTACCAATCACTGGCATCACATCACTAGTAAAAGATAGAGATGCACATATTTATTCTGTTGAATTGCAGCAATAGGCAGAGATTATCAGAGAGCTCTCACTCAATCACTCCTGCGCCCTTATTAATGGTTGAGGGAGAGAGTGGTACCTTTTTAGAATGGTTAGGATGTCTCCCTCTCATCTTCTGCTCATAACATTTCAGTAAGCAATTTCAATTATGATAAAATAACGATGTTGAAAATTATTAAGAAACAGATTGCTACAGTTATCTATTTTGGTACATACGTCGTTAAAGGTCCCATGTAACTATTACCTCTAAATTCATATCAAGCTTAGTATTTAAATTAAATGTCAACCATTAACAAAAGACATGTAATTATTAAATCTGTATTAATTCTTTATATTTGTATTTAACAGAATAAAAATTGTTATGATAATATGTGCACAAAAATGCAAGTAGCTGTCACATATCATTCTGATATAAAATGATACATATTATAAATATTGATAGTTATACATTTCATAAGACCATCTGCACTTTTTTAACCAAAATGTGAAATATGTAAAGAGAACTCAAAATGTGCCATTTGAAAAAAAAAAAAAATGAAAACAAGAAATTCTAGCAAAAAAAAAAAGCAGGGAATAAAAATAGAATGTATGGAACTCTGATATACACTATAAATACATGGGGATTTGTAGTATTAAGTACCGTAGAGTGCATACGAAAGGGATAATTATGGAAGAGATTAACATTTCAGTGTGTTTATCTTAGTATTAGTGTATGTCAGAACTTTAATCTGAAAAGCTGAATACTCCAAAATTCAAAGCAATTTTGTATAATGGACTTTTATGAGCTTTAGCAAATAATTTTGAGTTCTAGTGTAGTGTGAATAATACGCAGTATAATATACTGTTCTCTTTATGACATAGACCTTGATTTAATATTTTAGTTTTCTTTTTCAAAAGATTTAATATTTTTGGATTCACTTTTTAATTATTTATCTGCAGAAATCACTATTAAAATCACTTTGAAACCTTTTGTAGATAAATCATTTGAAAAGTTTATCCAAACATATTTAATTATTTGATTAAATTATTATATATTTTTTTTTTTATACTTTATTAGTGTGGTTCAGCACTAGGAAAGCCATTAAGAAACATACTTTGATATTTTAATGGCAAATTCTAATTATGCAAGTAATTGTAGTATGCAGTGATACATTTTTCAAAAATATATTACATGGCAAGATTATGTGTTTTACTCAGGTCAGAAACAATACTTGGATAAATATGTAAATATCGGCAGGTGCATATATTAAATTGTTATTATAGGATTGCATTAATTGTAATGCTGCGTTACCTATCTTTTCTATTATTTTTAAATAATTGCAGATGTAAAAAATGTATAAAAAATGTTTTTGATTTAATGTAATATTGGATAGATATAGAAGAGAAGACCAAAATATCTACTTCTTGTAACCTTATTACTGGGTTCACAGACAATTCTAATCCTCTTGTGTGTTTCTCAATGACATATGTTAAGGAAATGAACAGATTGCTGTGTGGTCCTTTTCGTCTATACTTTAGTTTGATTTTAAATGGCATGGCTCATATCAGAATCAGGGAACAAAAGATTACTAGATGAAAGTGCAAACTGTACACATTATTTTTGTTTTTAAATAAGCAAAAATCAAGGGCGTGTCCTAGCAGCTCACCAAGACGGACGAGTGAGCTGCCTGCTCCTCGTGGAGGATCTTTAATCAGCGATTACCCAAGCGATTTTTAGCCTGTTAACCAAGACGGACGAGTGAGCTGCCTGCTCCTCATGGAGGATCTTTAATCAGCGACTACCCAAGCGATTTTTAGCCTGTTAACGGCAAATTACGGGGTCATACACTGCCCCTGCTCAACATGGCACACAAATCAGCAAAGAAAACTAAGCAGAAATCTGCACTGCAGATCTCGGCTTTCTCCTCCCTGCGATACCATGATGGCGCTGATGGCCCGAGATCACCTGCCTCCTGTTCAGACCGCAGTCACAGCACATGCATCTCTATACACACACAAGCTCCAGCGACTGACTCATCAGTTCAACATTTTTTATTGCAAGCTAAATTTGCCAAGTTGGCACGAGATGTGAGGTCAGACATTTAAGCCATTGCAGAGAGAACCAACCAGCTTGAGGAGAAAACAGAAGAGATAATTGAAGCACACAACAGCCTGGCTAATCCCTACATAGAGCTACTAACTAGACTGGACTGGCTAGAAAACAAAGTGGCAGATCATGAAGACCAAGACAGGCGAAGCAACACACACCTGAGGGGCATACTGGAAGATATCCTTCCCCAAGATCTGGCTTACTACACCGTGGAGCTTTTTAAATCCTTAGTACCAGAGCTATCTCCTAGAGAATTTCTTGGACAGAATACACCGGCTGCCACGGCCACAAAACCTGCCACAGTCCTTGCCCAGAGATGTAATCACCAAACTACATAACTACACAGCTAATGACAAATTCATGCAAGCCACACGGCACTCCCCTGAAATGTCAGGCAAATACTCGACAGTGAAACTCTTCACAGACCTGTCGGTCTCAACACTCCTGAAAGGGAAGCATCTCACCCCAATCACACAAGCATTGTGTACAGAAAATCTGAAATATAAATGGGGGTTCCCAGCACGCATCATTATCAGCCATAATGGCCAACTAGACATGTCACCACTCTGGAAGAAGGAGAAAAGCTGCTTAAGGAGTGGAAAATTCCAGTGAAGATGCCTAGAAACCAAGCTTTGCAGAAGAAACCCCACCATTCACCATAAAAAATCACCACTGATTGGCACCCAACTGCAGGGGTGAAGTGACTGAGCAACTAATCATCATGGGATGAAAAATCCCCTGCCTGTCTCTTTCAGTTGAACTGGCAGATAAGATCTAACTAGTGCTATTCCTGCTAATGTTTTCCGTTTGTTTTACAAGTGATTAGGTTTACTTCACTATAATTTTAGTTTTACCGGGGTTAACACCTGCCTTGGGGGGGACTACTTTCTTGTTAACAGGGAGGTTGCAAGGACATCCTAGCTTTCCCCCCATACTGTGTTGCCACACTCTACACATTAAAAATTATTTGGGCTCAAACATATTGGCTCCCTCCAAGGTGCGTAATATCCCTCATGGGAGGTTCCACCGTCTGCAGGCTCTCAAGAGCCATGTTTAATCTGTCTGTGCGCACTCGTTTTGACAGATCTTTGTATATAGTTATTTTTTCCTTTTTATGTTTTTTAACCCCCTTTCACTCCTCTGCTATGTCAACCTCTAGACCTGGCCAACCCCAGGATAGCATACACCACTACTTACAGAGTACAATCTCCCATACGACCCAAGATATAGCGTCCCCCTGACAACTCCAAACTCGCAGTGAGATTTGAGTGTCTCTGGGCTGAAAAGGTAACACCTGGAAAACATAATACTTTATGGGATGAAATGTCATCCATGAGGCTTTTGGGGCTCTGGGGGACTTATTGGCGAATGGGCAGCTCCGCCGACCCCCAGCGATATACCCAAACCAGATCACTATTTATGATAGGGCAAGACACCGCACAAAGGTGTGCGCTTAGCCATATTACTATAAGTACCAGGGGTAACATATCCATCACAGAATACTTTTTAAATACACAAAAAAAAAAATCCTCAAAAAAAGCAAAAATTTAAAAAAAATAATTCTACAAAAAATATTAAACCCACATTGGGGACTTTATGGGCCTATTACCCCATTTTTCACCCAATTCTAGGGCATAGATTGCATTTTCCCCTCTTATGGTTATGGCCCTAAACATTGCATCCATCAATGTAAAGGGTTTAAATTCTCCTCACAAGCGTTGGCTAACCCTTACTGAAGCATAAAAACTTAATGTCCATGTGCTCTTCAGCCAAGAAACGCACTTTAAATGGGGGAACAGATTGAAATTCAACTCGAAGCTTTACCCACATGACTTTCACTCCTGCTTTAAAATGAAAAAAAAGGGTGGTGTCGGTGTTGGTGATTGGGGCTGTCTCTTTATCGCTGGTCAAGAAACTAGGGGACAAGGAAGGTAGATACCTTACACCTTCATAACATATATGGCCCCCATGACAATGAACACGATTTCCTAGATAAAATCCTAGCGTTGGCAACACTCCACAAATTTGGTGATGTAATAAGTTGAGGCGACACTAACTTTATCTTGGACCACACCCTTGACTCCTCTGCAGCCCATTCAGTTTCCCAGGCTACTTATTTAAAAAAAATTGGGCTAAAAAAGAAGATAATCCCCGGCATAAATTTAAGCATATTGGAAGATATAATGACAGATATAAATTTAGAAATCTGGACCATGCGTGGTATAAAAACGATATCTAATCTTTTGATAGGAAGCAGAGTAAAATCTTGTTAACAACTTAAAACTGAATATAATATATCTTCCAACGACTGGCTCACGTATATTACGGTAAAATCCTTTTTAAATACATTTTTAAGATTTAACCCTCTTGATCCACCAGTCAAGCTTCTCTCAGAACTATGTGAGCAGTCAGACTATACTCACTTAACTAATAAATGTCCAAAAATAATTTACAAGATTCAGACTAAATCAATCCCCCTCTGCAATTACTAAATGGAATCACGATTTGGCTAAAGATATAACAATAAAATAATGGAATAACTCCCTCAATACATTATACAAAGTTTGTCATTGTCTAAATATATATGAAACTCATTACAAAATATTAAACAGATGGTTTAGCACCCCCTATAAAATAACTAAATTGTACCCCACAGCTCCACCTAACTGTTGGAAATGCAATGAATTAATCGCAGAGATCATGCCAAACTAATCTTATTGATTTTTTTGATTGGGTAACTAAAATTATAGATCAGGGTGGTGCAGTAGACATTGCTTACCTAGATTTCAGTAAGGCTTTTGACACTGTTGCACATAGAAGGCTTATCAATAAACTGCAATCTTTAAGTTTGGATTCCAATATTGTTGAATGGGTAAGACAGTGGCTGAGTGACAGGCAACAGAGGGTTGTAGTTAATTGAATATATTCAAAGCTTGGACTTGTCACCAGTGGGGTACCTCAGGGATCTGTACCTGGACCCATTCTCTTTAATATTTTTATTAGTGATATTGCAGAAGGTCTTGATGGTAAGGTATGTCTTTTTGCTGATGATACTAAGATATGTAACAGGGTTGATGTTCCAGGAGGGATAAGCCAAATGGCAAATGATTTAGGTAAACTAGAAAAATGGTCAGAATTGTGGCAACTGACATTTAATGTGGATAAGTGCAAGATAATGCATCTTGGACGTAAAAACCCAAGGGCAGAGTACAGAATATTTGATAGAGTCCTAACCTCAACATATGAGGAAAGGGATTTAGGGGTGATTATTTCTGATGACTTAAAGGTAGGCAGACAATGTAATAGAGCAGCAGGAAATGCTAGCAGAATGCTTGGTTGTATAGGGAGAGGTATTAGCAGTAGAAAGAGGGAAGTGCTCATGCCATTGTACAGAACACTGGTGAGACCTCACTTGGAGTATTGTACACAGTACTGGAGACCGTATCTTCAGAAGGATATTGATACCTTAGAGAGGGTTCAGAGAAGGGCTACTAAACTGGTTCATGGATTGCGGGATAAAACTTACCAGGAAAGGTTAAAGGATCTTAACATGTATAGCTTGGAGGAAAGACGAGACAGGGGGGATATGATAGAAACATTTAAATATATAAAGGGAATCAACACAGTAAAGGAGGAGACTATATTTAAAAGAAGAAAAACTACCACAACAAGAGGACATAGTCTTAAATTAGAGGGACAAAGGTTTAAAAATAATATCAGGAAGTATTACTTTACTGAGAGGGTAGTGGATGCATGGAATAGCCTTCCAGCTGAAGTGGTAGAGGTTAACACAGTAAAGGAGTTTAAGCATGCATGGGATAGGCATAAGGCTATCCTAACTATAAGATAAGGCTAGGGACTAATGAAAGTTTTTAGAAAATTGGGCAGACTAGATGGGCCGAATGGTTCTTATCTGCCGTCACATTCTATGTTTCTATGTTTCTATGTTTCTACTTCAAACATATTTGGTGGGATTGCCCGAAAATTAGACCTTTATGGGAAGAACTAGATCAATACTTATCATTTTTACTGGAAACAAAGATTAAGTTAACACCAACTATGGCTTTATTACATATGTATATGACGGGTATCGATAAAGAATCAAGACCTATTGTTTTTCACATCTTAATAGCTGTGAAAAACTCAATAGCCAGGAACTGGAAATCTATTAAGGTAGACAACTGGGCTAAGGTTTTCGCATTATTCATTGGAAAATGGAAAGGGCCATTACTAATTTTGCACTAAATAAAGGACATTACTACACTTATTGGAATAAATGGATTACAAAATTGGTCCCTCAACAATGAACTTTTTCTTCTTTACCCTCTCTGGGTTTTTCCTGTTTTTCTTTTCTAGCCATATGGTTTCCATTCGCTTATGGAAATATATGGGCCCCTCTCATCGAGCCTGATATGGGAATTTTATTTATTTTTTTATTTTTTTCTTTGTTCCACCGCGAACCAAGCAAATGTCGTTTCAAATGTCTTGTATTTGATTGTCTAATAAAATGGTAATAGTGTTAAATAAATAAAAGAATGAAACATAAATCAAGGAGATAAGGATAGTGAGAAAAACAGAAACTGAATAATACATATGATGATTTGGTATTTGATAACTTCACCCGTGATTACTCAAGAAATAAATCAACAAATGCCATATTCTGATGTAAAAAAAAAAAAGTTTCCCAGGCTACAAGCACAAAGCAAGACACCTTTTCTACTAAAATAAGGCAGAAACACCTCCAATACAATTTCGGGATGCATGGTGGGTTTTCCACCCGACTGAAAAAGATTTCTTATTTCATTCATTGAATCGACAGGTTCCTTCTCCAACCCCCTTTCATGACTAAAGTAATAACCACTTCTATTGGTATGATCACATGGTCAGACCATGCACCGATAACTTTAACCTTAAGAGAAAAAATTCCTACCCAAGGTTTGGGGTCATGGAGGCTTAACTCTTACACAATAGCACCACAGTTGACTCGATACAAAATGATATCTTAGAATATTTCCAATTCAACATGGTAACAGGTACTAATATCACACACTTGTGGCAGGCCCACAAAGCGGTGATACGAGGCAGCTTCATAAAAGCAGCCAGCTTTGCTAAAAAGCAGAGAACTAAATTGTATATAGAAATAATTCTAGAACTCTCAGACCTGACACACAAAAATAAATCAGACCCTTCCCCTGAAACACAAACCAAATTGAGGGACCTACAAACCAAATTAAAGGAAATAGAATTGATTACTACCACTTACTTACTTAGGAAATGCAAACAACATTTTTGCACAGGGCAATAAGGCAGAAGCCCTTCTAGCTTCACAACTGAAAGCGCGCTCAACCCTGTCCTAAATTGCACACATTGATTCTCACATAAAAGGTAAACTCCTTCACCTGCAGGATATAGTTAATGAATTTGCAGCATACTACAGCACTCTTTACAACCTGAAAGAGGACCCACTCACTCCACCCCCATCCACTGAATCCATACAGAACTTCTTACACTCTGTACAGTTGCCTCAATTACAGCCAGACGAAATCAATCTCATCTCAGCTGCCTTCACTGACATGGAGATGGCGGAGGCTATATAAAACCTCCCAGCCAACAAGGCCCCCGGCCCAGATAGCTACTCCAATGGTTATTACCGCAAATGTGCAGACCTTCTTACCCCGCACATGACAATACTCTTTAATAAATGTTACAACAAAGGAGCCCTTCCAAGCGATATGTTAATTGCACACATTTCCACCCTACCCAAACCCGGGAAATCACCTACTGTATGCCCAAATTTCTGCCCCATCTCACTCTTGAATTCTGATTTAAAGCTATATGCCAAGATTTTAGCAAATAGATTGTCAAGAATTATCCCATGTATAATTTATTCCGACCAATTTGGCTTTGTAAAGGTTAGACAGGGCTTCGATAATACCCGCAAAATTCTCAATATTCTTTCTCACATGCAATCCTCCAAAGGTGAGGGCCTTCTCTTAGCACTAGATGCTTCGACTGACTAAATTGGAGATTTATGGAAAGTGTCCTGAATAAGTTTGGCTTCCCCCCAGGCTTCCCCTCTGCCTTGAACAATATGCCAAAAGCTAGGGTCTCCAACACAGGATTCCTATCCAATCACTTCCTTATCACTAATGAATCAAGGCAGAGATGCCCCCTGTCTCCCTTACTATTCATCCTTAACTTAGAACCATTGGCACACAAAATTAGAATGCACCCAAATATACAGGGGATACAACTGAGGAAAGAAGTCTTTAGCCTGTCGATGTTTGCAGATGACATCCTGCTGACCCAGTTGCCTCCGTTCCAGACCTCCTTCAACTTTTAAAGGAGTATGGCATAGTGTCCTATTACAAGCTCAATCAATCAAAAACACAAGTGTTACCAGTAGGTATACCGACACAAATAGTACAGCGATTAACACAAGAGTACTCATTTGATTGGAGGAAACCCAGTATTACTTAGGAGTAAAGCTGGCTCCCTCCCTGCAGGGAACCTTTAAACTGAACTATAACACCCTACCTCAAATGTGCACCTCTGCTATTGCAAAATAGAAAAATTGTCAAAGTTTCCTGGCTAGATAGGGTCAACACTACCAAAATGGTTATACTACCAAAATTACTTGACACAGTCCGAATGCTGCCCATGCGTCTACCCTTAGCAAACATATCCAAGCAGTTATCAACAAATATGTTTGGGATTCACATAGGTCAAGCGTGTCACTTGCCCTTATGCAAAAATGTTCCTCCAAATGTGAAGTGGGCCTCCCCAATGTATCTATGTACCACAAGGCCTCTTTATTAGAATCAGAAATTAGTATGCACGCTCCAAAAAACGAGCTAAAATGGGTTGATATCGAAAGCTCCTGGGCTTCGGGAACTTCATTGATAGACATTCTATGGACGCCTAAACATCTCAGGTGTAACAATATACAATAAAATTGGGCAGACTAGATAGGCCGAATGGTTCTTACCTGCCATCACATTCTTTGTTTCTATGTTACTCGTATATCTTCCAATACCTTCAACTAAAGAGTATTGTTATGTCACATGTCCAATCAGATGCTGACTCGAGCTAGGTGTTAACTGATACCACTTATTTTATCCATACTAAAAAAATGGCAGCAGGGTCCGCCAGGCGATATACCTCCCTCCAGGAAGTGTGGCAACCATGGGTGGACTACTACTACAAAATAAGGGCCCAAACACCTTCCACCCCACCACCTTCTCCGTGCTATCTGGATAAGCAAAGGGTTTGACCTGCACCTCCCTCTCTAAATATAATAACAACAACGACAATGTTGTGTAAAGATATCTTAAAGACCCCAGCAGACCTAATGTGGTTGACCTCCCTACCCCCCACACTCCCATACCTGGTTCCTCCTTTCTCTTGGTACCCTGTTTCTCTCATCTCCTAGTTCAGACACAGGACAAGAGAGGTACAGTCCAAAACCACCCAAGAGATGGCCCAAATGGCGATTAACCTAAGGTCATTTTCCTATTAGATGTGCAAAGGGATATTAGACTAGGTAACACATGCATGAACATTTTACACAACTGTATGATCCATCCTCTATGTATGTATTGGCCTTGCATGTTTTGAGCAGGGTCAATACCCTCAAATACTCGACTGTAATACTCGAACAGCCTGCTTACTCTCCCCAGCCCTCCCCCTTTTTCTTTCTGTATCCCTCAGCCCTGTTATATGAAACCATAAAATATCATTTTTTTTTTTTTTTTTAAAAGATAGATGAGCAAATCCGATGAAACTCAGACAGCAAAACTGCAGAAATGTTTGTATTTTTCAAAATGAACAAATTCCATACCAAGGACATAGAAAAACACACAATAATTTTCAACCATGCTTTAAATAAAATAATTAAAAAATAAGCAAAAATCTGAAATAAAAAATCAACTTAAAACAGAACAGAAATGCAAATTAAAGGTTCACCTGTCACAAATAAATGCCAAATCTAAAAAGGGTGCTGTAAAGGGGGGTTATCACGTCATTAATTGGCACGTTGTCCAACAATTTCTACCTCAATGCCTTAATGAAGATACAAGACAAAACGTGTTTATCACTGCAATACCACATTGCTTCCCACTCTACAACTGAAAGACATGATGATAAACACTAATGAGTATAATAATTAGAAATAACAATCTAAAAATAAATTGTCCAGTATCTATTTCATATTTCCAGTATGTTATATTTTCTGATAATTAACCTACTGTGCAAGAAATATCAGCATGCTTCGCGCTGTGCTTGGATTGTTATTTCAATGTGTGCCTTAGTACAATCTTTTTAGGCCTAATTACATTAATTATACAGACTAAATGAACACATTGGCTGAATGAAGCCCTGTTTACGTAAGAGGTGATGGCACACTGTGATGCCACGGTAAACAAATGGCAGTGCAAATCTATAAATGAAACAGAGCAATTGTAGTAGACAAGAAATATTGATTGAAAGATGCTGGCAGGTACTGATGACTTAATTACTTTAACCTTTCCAATATTGTCATCATATGCTGACAGCTACAAGCAAAAAAGAAAAAATGAAAAGAAATACTCAAAACATCATAAATTGAATTCAAGGATTTTTTTTTTTTTTTAGGCATGCTGATCTAGCAACTTATTATTTTGTTTATTAATCAAACATTTTGTTTTCAGCAGACACTTAATATAAAACACATTTACTTTTCCAAGTTGTTGGGACAACTACCTCTGTCTATAATAAGTTGTAATATTGATTTTCAATTAATTAAGATCACCAGTCTGTTTCTGCTGTTCCATATTACCTTAAAGAAAAAAACATCATTGACATTTTGTATTTCATTTTACATTTGCTTTGGCAATTACTTGTTATAGTATATTGATTTTTAGTTATTTTTTTTTTATAATTTTCTTTCTTACTCCTCCTTTCTCCGGTGTATGCTACCATTTCGTGTGATCTTGAGTCTAGACCAGTTATTACTTGATCTAATATCACTCTCTCTAGCACAGTTGTAGAATGTTAAAGGAGCAATATCATCACCTATAATTAGGGATGCACTGAAATCCCGTTTTAGACAAAA
The DNA here is from genome assembly GCA_933207985.1 of Pelobates cultripes. Taxonomy (NCBI): domain Eukaryota; kingdom Metazoa; phylum Chordata; class Amphibia; order Anura; family Pelobatidae; genus Pelobates; species Pelobates cultripes. The sequence continues at coordinate 166,817,840 of OW240914.1, read as the reverse complement.
ACTGGTCAAATTTGCAGAAATTTAAAAAAGTAAAAATAAAAAATAAAATTTTTATTTATATATATATATATATTAAAAGGCTTGGCCTGTAGTTGTGGGAGGGGCTTGGTTTCCCTTTAAAAGGGCTGCCAATCCACTCCCACATTACCGTAATGGTCTGGCGAGTCTGAAACGTTACTTCCGGTTCAGACCGCCATTTTGGATTCCTCTTACCTGTTTCCTCGTGGTCTCCTGGTCCGGTGCCCTCCTGAGTGGTTCCGGGCTCTCCAGGGCGCTTTTCCCGCCGTCACCGCCGACTGCACAGCTTCCCCGGTACTGCTGCCGCCAAAAAACCGTAAGTGGGCCCGCCGTAAAGCAAACCGCTTCACATTTACGGCTTACACGGCGGAGCCCCATTCGCATTCAAACGCATTCGGTTATTTTCGCCTAAATACACTTCGCCGCTAAGCTATGTAATTCATGTTTTAAATTTCATACGAACGCTACATTCGGCTAGATACTTAGGATTTCTACTTTACAAAATAGTCATTATATACTATCATCACATTCGACTCAAATTCGTGCATTTCTCACTAATTATACAAGATCCTGCATCCACTTCTTAGGTGGAATCTCGCCCCCTACAGGTCAATAATGATATAGCACCAAAATAAATACAAAAAAAAAAAAATACAAATTAAAATGTATTAAATTATGCTACACTTAATTCAATCCTGATTTCTGACATCTTCCAACAGGTTACCTTACCAGAATTCATATTAAAATTTGGGGACCCAGTGATCGGTATCAATTATACTTTATAGGTTGGTAACATTGTCATATGATTCATATAAATGACCATATAAACATATGATTTTAGGTAAAATGTTATAATTTACTCTCCTAGGTTTAATCATTGGAACGGTAGCTTTTACAAGCAAGGAGCCGGTTTCTTTTGATTATATCTCCTCCGCAGTTATCGGGTAGGTTCTGGTCCACGATCTGGCCTAACTACCACCCCACTTTCCAGATATTTACTTATCATCTTATACCTACAGGTCAAACTACCCGACAAATATCACAGTTACGTCATTGAGAGATCAGCCTGACTCACTATCAGGTACTACGCCAGAACCCAATATACCCTAAAAAAATTGAGGGGTACTGGTCCTAGGTTAGGTGGCCCAATTAGTTAAAATATTTCTGGTCTTAATCCATAGGCTAGTGGTCCCGCGAGGCCAACATCCCTAACCTCACACTCGGAGGTAATACGTCCCTCGGGCCAAATCATAGCTAGCCGCCTCGCATCAATATACAGAGAGGGCCTCACCTGTCACTCCCAATCTTTTTTATGCTTTAAATGACACCGAGAGGCCTACACCCCGCCACAACGTTCGGTGGCCTCAATCTTCCCCTCGGGCCCACGCATAGATAGTGCCTCTCAAGCCGCTTGGCAACTAGCAGGGTCTCATCTGTCACTCTCAAAAGAAGTTTAATTGTTTCACCGCTTGGTACTTAGCTAGCCCACCAGTACCCACCCACAATACATTTCATACGACTAACTGTTTATATTTATAATTTCAGTTATGTCACTAACACCTGATATCCCTGAAGAACTGTCACTACCTAGCACACCCGCTAGGCCTGCCACCCCTGTTCCGGGTACAGATGTGAATAGCCCTGCATCCCTTAGATCATGGACCATCCCACGTCTTACAGCTGAACTAAGAAGACGCTGCATCCCTTTCCCGGCTACAGCTAGGAAGGCGGAGTTGTATAGGCTATTATACACTACCACTGACAACTCCGATGCAGGGGAAGGCACTAGCGGATCGCAAATACCAGCATTTCATGCTATGATGACGTCCCTTATGACATCCATAGGGACAATCAGCGACAGGCTGGACAAATTGGAGGCCGGTAGTGTTACTCAGTCCACAAATGCAACGGTCACCACTCAGCCTCTTGCTAATACCTTACCCGGTAATACCCTGGCAGCTACGGCTGACATAGAATCCATTGATCCTTCACATATGGTCCCAGCTCACCTTAAAAAAGACATTCTGGAAGGCAAGGACGTTAACCTAGCTTCATTGCTCATTGCCTCCCAGGATGTCCTTGAGAACAGGACCTTTGCTTGTGGGGATGTTTCCGTAGTCCTTAGAGCTAGAGACCCTCGCCTAAACAAAAAATTGAACATCCCAGAATTTGTATTAGGGTTTGGCATCTATAGGGATGTATATTGCACTGTATACCCAGGGAAAAGAGCCGAGCTGGATACGTACATGCACAAGTTGGTGGATCTGGGACACAAATACGGTGGTACAGCGTTTTACGATTACCACCGTTCCTTCTCTGCAAAAGTGGCAGCAGCTCTGGCTCAGTTCAACTTAAACATCAATTGGAGCAAGTTGGACACTGAGCTATTCTGTAGGCACTTTGCAGGCCTCAGGCCCCCAACTTGTGCAGTATGCTCATCAGCAACCCACAGCACAAATTTCTGCCCTAATACAGCTGAGGTAGAACAAAACCAAGCAGCAACTTACCCCCCAAGATCAAACAAAGGTTTGAAAGACAAACTAGGAAGAGATATTGTCTTCTTAGGGAAATCCCAAGTATGTAACAATTTTAATGCCGGCAATTGTGGTTTTAGTTCCTGTAGACTAATGCATGTTTGTTCACATTGTTTCAGGGCTCATTCCAAGACAATGTGCCCAAATAAAGCTTTCCCAAAACCCTATCTCACATGCGTGAACCTCAGCTTATTCACCGATTTGCTACGTCTACACCCATCACGACACTTCAGCGACTATCTCATAACAGGATTAGCAGAAGGATTTCACACAGGGTTGATACATTTACCCACAGGCACACTGGAATGTGACAACTTACTTTCCACACGGGATGACCCACAGCTGGTACTTAAACTTATCACAACCGAGGTGAAACAAGGTTTTTTGCTGGGTCCATTCCTTTCACCACCCTTCAATTCTTGGAGAACCAATCCCATTGGGATTGTCACGGGGAAAAACTCACTTAAACCCAGGCTGATCATTGATTTATCCGCACCACATTCCTCCACGGTCCCTAGCCTAAATTCACTGATACCATCTGAAGAGTTTTCACTACATTACGCCACTATCGACCATGCCATCGGGGCTATCATTAAAGCTGGCACAGGGGCATGGTTAAGCAAAACGGATGTAGTAAATGCCTTCAAACTACTGCCTATGCACCCTACACTTTGGCACCTTCACGGCATTAAATGGGAAGGGTTATACTATTTCTTCACTCGTCTCACTTTTGGCTCTAAGAGCAGCCCGCGTATTTTCGACACATTTGCAGAGGCTTTATGTTGGTTGTTGCTAAATGTTTACCAATGTCCCTCTGTGATTCACTATTTAGACGACTTCCTCACAATTGAGAACAACACAAGTCCACCCACAAGTTTAAAACACATGTTGGCATTATTTGAGTCACTTTCTGTTCCAGTCTCCCCACACAAGACCCTGGGGCCCGCCACCCAGATGCAATTTTTAGGAATACAACTAGACACAGTACACATGCAGGCCAGCCTCCCTCAGGAGAAAATTGAGCGTATCCTGGCAAGTATTGACCACTACCTACAGCAAGGTCGTTGCACTAAGAAAGACCTACAATCATTGCTGGGATCGCTTAATTTTGCAATGAGAATCATTCCCCAGGGGAGATCATTTATTTCACATTTGCTATCACTATTTCCACAATTCACCTCAGACACATCTTACATTTCACTAGACAAACATGCGACATCCGATTTGAGCATGTGGAGGATTTTCCTCACTTCTTGGAATGGGCGTGCCATGTTTATACCATCTCACTCAGACACTTCACCCACAATATGGACAGACGCTGCAGCAAACACGGGGTTTGCAGCCATATGGGGTGACATATGGCTCGTGGGGCCATGGCCAACTGAGGTCAAATCACTCACAAAATTCACAGAGACCTCAGCTTTATTCGAATTGTACCCCATCGTGGCTGCGGCCGTTACCTGGGGCCGCCAGTGGTCCGGTCACACGGTGTGGTGCTATTCTGATAATATGGCTACTTGCCATATTGTCAATAAAGGCCGGTCTTCATCCCTGGTAATTATGAGGCTATTGAGGCGACTCACATGGATAGCAGCCACTTGTCAATTCTTTCTAACATGTATTCACGTTCCAGGGTGCACAAACATCAGTGCTGATCACTTGTCTCGATTTCGTTTTCAGGAATTCTTCACGACACTACCCACCGCCTCCAGACGGGCAACTCCAGTCCCACTTTTCACAGACATGATAATGGATTAAAAGTTTTGTTAAATCACGCACGTCACATTTCTCACATGGCACTCTCTGTAAACACTAGAAACACTTACGACAGAGCTTTTCACATATTCAAAAAATTCATCACTGAATTTCACATTCACGATATGTTCACGATAGAAACAATATTGGGTTTCACTTCTTTTTGCCACATCAACCTTAAACTATCATTTAACACTATAAAACTATACCTTACGGGAATTCAACACCACATGCTAATTCAACAACCCAACACCACGAGTTTCCTGTCCTCATATCAAATCAAGACAGTTCTTAGAGGCATTAAGAAATTAGATACACATATCCCCGAGGAACGACTACCTATTGATAACCACATATTTCATGCACTAGTAAACTTGTTAGATTCCTCTCCTTTTGAGCCCAGGACAAACACGGTAATAAAATCAGCCATATATCTTGCTTTTTATGGATTCCTCCGTCCCAACGAATTCACAACTAGGACTATCACGTCCCCTGATTACCTAAGAATTATGGACTTAGCGAAACAAAACGACCATTACCTACTCACGCTAAAACACTCAAAAACCAGTGCCATAGGTCATACCGTTACGATCCCCTTATACCCTACTCATAACAAATGGTGCCCTGTACAAAATTTTGACAATTATCTTTTATCACTCCACAAACAACCATTACAACCTTTGCTAGAACTGCACGGTAACGTTCTAACTACAGTAAAGTTTATGCTCTATGTAAGACTGCTGTTGACTAGACTCGGCTTGAACCCTAGTCAATTTTCGGGTCATTCTTTCCGAATAGGAGCAGCATCTACAGCTTCTGCTAACCACATTCCTCCGCACATCATCAAAACAATGGGACGCTGGAAATCTTCCGCTTATACTCTTTACATACCCAATCCTGTTAAAGAATTAAGACTAGCTTTCTGTGATTTATCTAAATAAAGTTTTGGTCAACGTATTACGTCTTATGATAATTTATTTTTGCCCACTTTTACAGGCCTACTCCTCTGTCGGTTTCGGCACACCACAACCGACTAATTCCAATATTGATATGTTATCATATGCTATGTTTCCATATACGGCTATATTGCCACGACCACAAATTAAAAGGCTTGGCCTGTAGTTGTGGGAGGGGCTTGGTTTCCCTATAAAAAGGCTGCCAATCCACTCCCACATTACCGTAATGGTCTGGCGAGTCAACCCACCCACCACTCCCTCTATTATAAACACCCTCTAAGGTGGGCCCACTTTTACAGGCCTACTCCTCTGTCGGTTTCGGCACACCACAACCGACTAATTCCAATATTGATATGTTATCATATGCTATGTTTCCATATACGGCTATATTGCCACGACCACAAATATATATATATATATAAAAATAAATTTTTTATTTTTTATTTTTACTTTTTTAAATATATATATATATATATTTGTAGTGCATAGTTTAACAGACATGCTTGCATTAACAATTCAGGTGATTATATATCACAATGAAAGATAGTAATGATAATATGAAAAGTCAAGAATACTGCACTTGGGACGGGGGGTGGGAAGAACACTATGGGTCAGGGGAGAGGGGAAAAGAACACTATGGGACAGGGAGGGGGGAAAAGAACACTATGGGATAGGAGAGGGGGACACTATGGGACTGGGGGGAGGGTGGGAAGAACACTATGGTACTGGGGAGGAGGGATTAAAGAACACTATGGGACTGGGGAGGAGAGAGGAAAGAACATTAAAAAAGAGGGAGGGGAGAGGAACACTCAAGTGGGAGAGAGGAACATTAATAGGAGGCAATAAAGGAGAAGGAAGATGGGACGTTTTTCATATTAGATTAATTAAATTAATGAAAAAGTCTAATATTAATAAAATTATAGGAAAAAACTTTTTTAAATCATTTGGGGGGGGAAAGTAATTTTCGGTTTCGTCACAGAATTTTCATTTCGGTACATCCATACCTATAATCACCCTCTGAGTTGAGTATAGCCATGTAGCTTTGGCAGATTTCTCCCTTCTGCTGCTTTGAAAGCCTACAGTACTCATGGCTGATCATCATTCATGGGTCTCTGTCTTATTTCTAGTTATCAGAAACATTTTCCTTTGCCAATGAGCAATTATCTGAACCATGTTGTAACCAAAGCTTCCCAAACTGCCTAGCTGTGCTGAACTTGCAGAGAGATGGTGGATGACATCTTTGGTTTGTGAACATACTGCAGTAGGGTAGGGCTAGTGATCATGATCAGACAGTGGCTGATTCTACCTCAAGATCATACAGAATTCCAGCGCACACATTAAAAAAGGGGAAGAGTAAAAATGGATATACAAAATATATTGCTGATGATCTACTGGTGCTGATGTGACCCTCCAATCTCTCTTGATGGAAATTCACACATATAATATTCTCACCAATTTTAAAGTCATTTTGACAAAATTTACATTTTCAATCTCACCACTGCAGGTAAAGAAAACGTTACATTCCTTCATTTGTACTATAAAGGTACTTCATTTTAGAATACAGAAAAGAATATGCCTACCCATTCTCCAAAACAATCTCTCTCACGATGACTTCTGCACAAGATCCAGCCAGTCCACCCTACACCTTGACTCTGGTTTCCTTTACACTTTGCTTGACAAGGCTCCATTGTGCCAGAGGCAGCACTTGTTTGAAGCTACACAAGTTTTTTTTTTGTTTCATTTTTTATTCAGTTTACACTTTGTGTTTTATTGATCTGCGCTCTGTTGAGTGCTTCATGTGTGACAGTTCAAACAAATTGTAACTGCCCTTGAGCATGAGACTCTGAATCTAATACATACTGGATAGAAAGGGAGTAGCTGGCCCTATGTCCTGATGTTTAAATTTCTAAAATCACTCACCCCACCTGTGCTGGAGTAGCTAGGTATCTGGACTTTATGCCCTAAAATGCACAGTTACGTGTTATGTTTTTTGCTTATATTCTAGGCTCTGTTAGTTTTATTTTTTCATGCTTCTGTCGAATTATCTCTGTTTTCTTTCGCCTCCTTTTTTCTCACTCTCCAACTTTGTGTTTTCACAAACTGCCATTTTAACCTATTTTACACTGTGTGGATCATCATGCTCAAATCTCCGGTATTTAAAGTATACCATTTTGGTATGTGTAAGAATATTGTTTTCAGAAAGGAACATACTTGGGGACAGTGCATATTATGTTATAACTGTATTTACATGGTAATGTGGAAGCCTGTCACAGGTATACCTCTTATGATCTAAATATCAGCTACTTGTAATACTCTTTTTGTTTTGTGCTTTTTTTTTTATAATGGTACATTATGTATAGCTCTATGACCGTTAAATATTCTGATAGGATATTTTCATGTTTATTCTCTATGTACATTGTGCTTGCTCACAGGTCAAAATTGGACCTTTATGTTCATTTTTAACTGAGAGTGCCATATGGATGTCAGGATCAAATGGTACAGGGAGCAAGTGGAGGGAGGGAGGAGCAGATGGGTGGTCTACCCAGAGGATCATGGGGAACATACTATTCTCCTGGAGAGCGTCATTTATACACCCATTAACAATTTAAAAAAAAAAAATGGGTAAATATATTCACTAAAAGAGATCAGCTATTTTGGGACTTGAATAAGTCAAATCAAAGTTAAGACACCACTTTTTACATACACCAGACTATCCTATAGGGTACCTCTCTAGGGTGTCGATCCATATTCATGGGTCTCTGACTTTTTAATTCCACTTCCATGTTAATGATGCCAAAGGGTGCTACATTATTTTAACTTGTACCCTTAATGGTCAAGATTACACTCTGGTTTATATATAGCTCCTAACCTGACACCGGTTTTCTTAAAGCATTATTCACTAGGATCAGACGTGGATCTCAGGGACAGATTTTGGTATGTGGGTACTTTAATCTTGCATCTGATCCTACTGTAAATATCTCAGGGACACTTCTACATTTTGTATCTCCCCTAGGCTCAGCATTTTAGTCCCCATGTATAGAGAGTATGCATGGATTGAAGTATGGAGAGCTCTTAATACCTCCACTAGAGATTATACCTTTTATTCTACTAGACATGATAGCTACTCAAATCTGGATCATTTATTGTCAGCTAAATGTCTCCTACAGAAAAGTAAAACCTGCACTGTTACACCAATTTGTGGTCTGACCATAATCCAGGTGTTGAGAGATGAGACAAGCTGCTTGCAAAGCGAGGGCAGAGTCTATGACACTCTGCTGCATAAGGAGTCTACTCAGGTTTATTTTAATGCTAACCATGCCAATAATTTTACTCTTAAAAATACCCCAGATGTATCCCCCAATTCACATTGGCAAGTACATAAGGAATGTTTCCAGGAGGAATGTATTAAATGTGCAGCCATATTAAAAAGCTCAGTTACAAAAAATATCTCAGTTGGAATCACAACTAACAGCCCTGCTGGCTATACAGAAGACCTCCCCAGACTGGAGATGATTCAAATTTTAAAAGCGAAACTTACAATGAACCAAGATAACTTTATGAAAATTAGCATTATCGTATTACAGTGGAAGTAATAAAGCACACTAATTACAGGCCCATAGGTCCCATACCATTATTTCTTATATTTTCTTATCCAACGGTACCAAACTTTATTACACAGATTGCACAGGAGCTTGCTCATTTTTACTCTACACTTTACACTTTACAAGAGAGGATTGTCAGGACGAACCAATGACCCAACATGCAGAACTAAGTCAAACACGGAACAAAATAATAAACTGTAATGACGTATAACCGGGCCTTAGAATGGCTGGATTTAACGTATAAGAATAGCCAGTAATGAGCCGAGGTCAGGAATACAGAAAGGAACAAATATGGAATAAACAAAGCCAAAGGGACAGGGATACCAGAAATACAGAAAGTCAAGCCAAGCCAAAATCAATAACCAAATAACAGTAACAGGAACACGCTCTCGGATAACCAACATGATGGAAATCACGACAGGGCACTGAACAGTTGCAGGTTTAGGTTTAAATAACCCGGTAAACACTGCTATTTGCTAATTTGGGTACCATCACTCTGGAACGTGCATGCACAGTGCAAACATGATTGCGCACACACATTCACGTCACTAGTGACGTCATTGTGGGTGGCGTTATCATATAGCCCCACCTTGCAGTGTCCAGCGTTCTTCCTAACGCTGTACTCAGCTGCTGTCCTAGGAGCTGTGCGAGGGGAGAGGTGCTGGAGGCAAGGTTAGTAACATCTCCCTAATTTAGTGTGACTGCATCTATCAGATGCGGTCAGATTGAGGTGCCTATCGGGACAGCACTGATCAGGTGCGGTCACACTGAGGTGCCGATCGGGCCCTGTGACAAGAATGATGCAATTCATCAAACTTCAACAGAGGAGATCTGTACATTTTTTGATTGGTTGCACTGTCCTTAGATCCCAATAGTCAGTTTAGAAACACTATCTGCACCCTTCACCATGGCAGAGGTAGAATTGGTGATTAGAACGCTGAAATTCCATAAGACCCCAGCCCAGATGAATTGTCCAGCCTGTATTATAAAACCTTGTATCCCCTTCTAGCTTCCCTTTTTAATCTTTACATACAATCGAAGACCGTTCTCCATGCCTGCATAGTCACATTACCCAAACCAGGTAAACCATCCAACTGTTTCAATCAGCCCTTTGTTGGCATAATTGATGTCTTACGGGCACATACTGGTGGAGTTGCTCTAAAATAATACTGTTATGGAAGTTCATATTTAACCTTCTAGCGAACATCTTAAATGCGCCTATTCCCTGCAATCCGGAAATTGTAGTGTTGCATATATTCTCTGACATTCTGAACTGTCCACTGTAACTCTTTTGCTGTCATGTACTTTTAGCAAAGAAACAGGCCCTGGCGTGCAACTGGAAATTGTGTAAGACCAAGTCTTCTAGCCATCACTATTTGGACCTTGTTAAATGTCATTCGGATTTTTTCACATGCCCATTTTTTCTGCTTCCAACACATGAAATTCAAGAACTGACTTTTGACTTGCTGCCTAAAATATCCCACAACTTGACATGTGCCATTGTAACAATATAATCAATGTTATGCACTTCACCTGTCAGTGGTTTAAATGTTGTGTTGTCTTAAAACGCATTTTGCCAACTGGCGGGCTTTCTCAAAAAGTTAAAACAACACCATGCGTTTCGTCAACTGGGGGGCTTTCTCAAGAAAGCCCCACAATTGACAAAATGCATTGTGTTGTTTTAACTTTTGTTTTTAAAGCATTAAAGTATATTTGGCATTCACTACTTGTTGTGTTTGTCCAGTTATAAAGCTTTTTATACTTTTAGTTGCTATTATTATTTTTTAATCTTCTTCTTTTCCTGGCATTAAAAAACATACTGAATAAGGAAACTTTGGATACTACTTCTTGTTATATCCCTGTTGGGGATTATACCACTTAAGTGCCAGCATCTGAGCAGGACCTACTGCTCCACCACATGTGGGTAGAATATTCTTACTTTTACAACCATCATAATATTGATTACAGTGAGCACTATTGTTTGCCATTTTTATTTTTTATATATCAAACCACAAATTGAGGTATTGGCCCTCAGATCTACATATACATCAGTGGGGATTGTACTGATGTATGCTGCTAAACTCAGAGCTAGTCTTATAGCTCACTCAAATGTGAGTGATCTACCATATACATTATTGTTGTATGTCCTGCACCTAGTTCGATATGCTCTGCATCATCACTGGTTATTTTCTACTTTTATTTCATATACTCCCATCATTTGAAGTCTGGACGGTTACCAGTTCAGAACAGACTCCAGCAATTGTGGACTAATTGGACTTTATATTGGTACAACCTATATTTTGTATATATTGTTTTCCTAATATAGTAGAAGTTTAGCATTGCATTGTCCAAATTTAAAGATTCTACTTTAAAGGAACATTCCATGCATCATAATCACTATGATGCTTGCAGGTGTAGAATAAAGAGGTGTGAATTTCTACGTGTCATTTTATTTTCCTCGAGTCACAAATACATAAATATAGGGATAATCTTATGAAACCCTGAAAAAGTGGAATGGATGCGATAAAACCTCTTACTGCCTCTGATTACATTTTGTGGTGTCCAGATTGTGTCAGAATTCACTTGAAATAAAATAAAACCTAACATCTTAGTGTCACTTCACAGGTACCCATATTGAGAACATACAATTATTTCTTTATAGAGGTAAATCATGAGACCTTTATTTATCTACTGGGAGAGGATGGGAGGCTACAGAGAAATAAGTAAAATTGGTGTCACTGACTGAACTACTGAACTACTTTCTGAATCACATATTTAAACTAGAGTTTATTTATTAAATGTAACTGTGCTTACCTAAAATCTGACTTAGAAATATCGGGCCGAAATGGACATAAAGTAACTATAGCTGACATGAAAATTTATTTCAAATTAGATATTATGGTGTTAATTTGGCAATTTGGTTTTTAATTAACTATAATTCATTGTTTAGTGAATTAACACCAATGATTAACTTATTGTAGCTTGTATGATGTTTCAACTGCAATGACATAACTAATAAAAAAGTGGTAAATGTATAATTAGTCCCTATATAGCAACATACAAATATAGATTGAAAAATAACGCAATACTGTTCAACCTTAAAGTGAACCCATCGTGGTACACATAACGTATTTTATTTTGAAACTATTTCATTTCCTTATATCCATTGTGCTGAAAGAGTTGCCAGCAAATGTACAGATTGGGAGAAAAGTCTGTTTAAAAAAAATAGGTTCCTTTCCCACAAGTCAATCAATTCCTCTACAAAGACATTTATGCTGAGGGCAGGATATTTTTTTTCCAATTCAATTTATTAACAAGAGAATAGAATATATTGTGATAAGGACTGCTATAGATGACTCTTTTTCTCTGGTTCTCTATAAAAGCTAGAAATACAATGTGAGATACTGCCACAAAAAAGATTTGACCTTTCACAGTGCACAAAAGCATGAAAAAATGGTTGCTACACACAAAGGATGTTCACTGATTATTATCCATACACTTTGAAAATAAATTGAGTCTAGTGGTACCTATGTAATATACACTGGAAAAAGTACTGAATATCTCTATAGTGAATTTCAATGTTAAACTGTTGCTTGGAACATTAGAATTGTTGTTGAGTTGTCTACTGTTTTGTTTTGCTTTTACCACACATTTTCTTTCTAAAACGGTAAGCATGGAATGTTTTACCATAAGGACAACATTCAATTCCAATAGAAGACATGGACATAAATGGTCACCTACCTCAGTTAGATGTGGTGTTGGATTAAATCCACACATATTGCATACATTGTTCTTGCATTCTGTGCATGTGTTAAAGTTGGATTGGTCTTTAGAACCAATACTTAGTTCTATTTTGCAAAGTGGGCAGAATTTTTTAGGGACTGGCGTGGTTTCAGTTTTATTTAGTACTGGTTCTTTTGTAGTCTTTTTAAAATCAGTACTCTCCTGATCAGCTTCTTTCTTTGGAATTTTTTTCTGTTCCTCTTCTTTAGGTAAAACACTAGATTTTGACACATCTGTTTTCTCTCCTACTAAAGTTTTTGTTTCTTTTTTCATGGCCTGTGTTTTGGGTGACTGAGGAGCGTGCACAACCTCTTTGGCAGATTTGAGGGGTTCAGTGCTTTTTTGTAAAGGTGCAGGCTGTTTAGGTGATGGTGGTGGTGCTCCTGCTGCTGCTTGTGTGCTTTGAGGCTGAGTACCTGGCTGTGTTGCAGTAGATATAAAAGTAGAAGCTTGGCTAAAAATGGATGCACCAAACCCAAAGAGTTTCCCAGTAACTGTTTCTTGCGGTGTAGTAGGTTGAGGCTTAGGGGTTTCTGCGGCGCTTCCCAGATTAAGACTAAATCGTCTTGGCTGATCTTGAGATTTTGGAGGCTGAGGTTGTGCCTGTGACACAGGTACCTGTTGAACTGCAGGTTTATGTGAGGGACTAGGTTTTGGACTTGCTTGGGCTTGTTGAGTCTTTGGAACTTGCTTGCCATCAACTTTAGGATTTACTTTAGTTGGGCTGCTTTTAGGATCTTCTTTCATTTGTGAAGAATCAGGTTTAGGGGGGAGTTTGGGATGTGAAATAGTTGCAGGTGGCTGTTTCAATTCTTGCATTGGGTGGGTTGCCTGCAAGATATATGCATGCTGACCCTTTTCTTTACCTAACTGAGCCTCTTTTGTAAGTTTTGCATTATCTGTACTTTTTTGATCCATATCCTTGTGCACTGTTGAACCCTTGGATAATAAAGAATCTGATTTAGTCTGTGAAACAGGACATGAAGATATTCCATGGGATATTACCATTGGTTTAGCCTCTTGTGATGTTTTCCCTGGTAATAATGGCTGGGGTTTATCTACCTTTGATGCTACCTGTTCAGTTTGAGGATCAGGGACCATTTTCTTAGATTTAGCTGGTGAATCTGTCAAGGGGAGCTGCTTGGTTATTGCTGTTGTGGATATTGTTGAAACCTGTGTCAAAGATTGATCAGAGCCTTTAACAGATTCTTTTCTCTGGGACAAAGTGTGAGTCTCTGGAGGTGGCTTTGTAGGTGGCAATGTAGATGCAGGCTTCTGTTTCAATGGTTGTGGTTTGGTTACAGGAACAGATGTCATATCCATACCAAGTGCTCTTTGCATCTGACAGTTCAAACAGAGCCATTCATTTATCTGTTAAAAAAGCACACAAAAAGCATACTGTATTATTTGCACATATACACATATACATTATATAAACACGCACAAAAAAAAAAATAAAAAAAAAAAAAAAAAAAAAAAAAAAAAAAAAAAAAAAAAAAAAAAAAAAAAATATATATATATATATACATACATACACACACACACTATTTTAGTTAATTTAATTACATCATATATCTGTATCTGATTTCATATAATTTCTATACATAAAGATGTAAAACATATGGACATGGAGTATATTCATATGCCCAAACACACCCAAACAAGTAAATGTTTTGCCTAAAAATTTCCAACTAGCACGCTTCTTCAGCTATTTTGGAGAGATCTTTTAAAAATACCAAAAAATGCAGTGTCCCCTTTCTAATTGAAAGACTATTTCCTATTCCAAAAGGAATAACCTACAACTATATGGTGTGAGTTCAGAGCTTGAAATATGATTGATTCTCCAGACAAACCTGACGTTTCGAAGGAATTTCAGTATGGGAAAAAAGAAAATCTTCTTTGAATTCTATGGTTTTATAGATCAGGACATAATAACAAGTATCGGTTCCTTAGCATGTCTTAAATTAGGTAAATTTAAGATGCTAAGTAGCAGACAGGTGCTGCTAATCAAATGTCCTTGATTAATTGATCACCAGCAAGTATGACCACCTCTATAAAAGAATAACCGGGATATAACAGGGATATTGAGTAGTACTTTCTTATATAGTACTTTCTTATACTGTGCCAAACTTTTGAAGCTAAAATTACTCTAGCTGAAAAATGCTGATGTAATTTATGAACAAGCTGAATACAGATTATAAAAAATGACTTGTTTCCATGGTAATTGCTTCTAGTTTAATATTTGATAGATATAGCCCGTGGTGTAAATAGAAATAACACTGGTAAATACCTAAATCAGAACATGATGCAATAAAATATAGTTTTGTATTGATAATTAGTAGCCTGTTGAAATCTATAATATTACTAATTATTTATTACTTTATAAATGTGCTGTTGATGAGTCCATTAAAAAAAATATTTAAACCATGGGCCAAGGACCCTCAGAGTGCCATCAGAACAAGAAATGTATATTGCAAAAGGTGGAAATACCACTATAACAGTTTATCATACATAATGCCATGTGTGTTTGTTGTTCCATACAAGATGTCTCAAAGGACGAGCTATTTTTTAACAGTCAAGTATCCGGATGTTGTTAACCATGCTGTAAGTGTTGCTGACATTTGTGATGTCACCTAGAAATGAAGGCATGACTCATAGAGTGAACTATTATTAGTTCTCATCTGAAATCAGCAGTGGGTTACTGACAGAAGCTTTACTGGTGTAAACCCTTAGGGAATTCCTGCATTATCATGGGATTTATGGATCCAAAAATAAATAGGCCTTATGGAAGTTTAATCCCTCAGAGAGAAAGAGGGAGAGAGAAAGGGAGAGAGGGAAGGAAGGAAGGAAAGAAAGAAAGTCATGAATTTGTTTAGAAACCAGAGATAATACTTTTTACTGACAAATAGTTCAACAATTTGTACTTTTTATATTACATGATCAAACTGTAAGACTCTGGGAGAGACATAGTGAAGAGGAGACAGAAGCGACAGTTTGCGCTGGGCGCTGGTTCTATTGGGGTGCCAGCTAACATTGTAATAGGATTGTAAGGGAGCATTCATGTCTGTATCTGATAAAGCTTCCTCTCAGTTCTTGGCAATATATTCACATAATCATTGACCTCAGCTCCTTGTACTGTGGAGTAGTGAACAGACTGTAGGTTCCTCCTTTTCCCAGGTCCGGTGAGTGATTTAGGGGTTTTGACTGATCCATCTTTCCTCTCACTGTGATCAGTGTGCCAGACAGCACAGTAGTCCCTCTCTCCATAAGGTATGTAGCCTAAATATGTGAAATTCATATATATATATATATATATATATATATATATACATGTGTGTATGCATGTGTCAGTATTTAAATGTCAGTATGTATAGGTCAGTAATATTGTGTCAATGAGTGTGCAGGGATCAGGGTTTGTGTGTCAGTGTGTATGTATGGCCAGTATATGTGTGTGTGTGTGTGTCTGTAAGTCAGTGTCTGTGTGCATGCAAGTGTCCATGGACCTGTGTTTGCACGTGTATGTCAGTTAGTATATGTCAACATGTATCTCCTCCCAGGTCCAGTCTGTCAATGAGTGTATCAGTCATACGTGGGCTTTGGAAACCTAACATTTTGATGTGGGTGTGAGGCACAAATGAATGACTTGCCCTTGGGACCTTAACAAAATTTCTACTCCTCTGCCTACTGGGTGGGGCACATGATAGAACTCATATTATTACTTATAAAATGTGACATACCAGCAGACAGAATGATGTTGGTCTGGTAGCTTGTGAGGCTAGTAATAACCTGATGCTGAGCTAAGTTATCTGAATAAATTAGAAGCTGAATAAACTAAAAATGGATACAATGTTAGTCTGACAACCAAAGGCTGTTTCAAAAAGCTTTATAAACTCAGTACTTTTAATTTTATTGTCTGCAGTTTTTTTTTTCCCATTAAAAGCATTAGGTCAGCCAGCAGGACTATTTCAAACAATACTGTCAGAAATAGAAGCACATGTACCTTAATGCAAAATACAATTTTGTATAATCTCATTGTAATGGCTGACATACAGGCTGATACACTGCCACTTATGACGTTTGTGAAGGCTGCTATACAGAGTACATGTTGTAAGTGCTCTCAGGATTTAGTTTAATTGAGACAGAGGAAACCCATGCTATTTCTTGATGTCTTGTTAATGAGGAATTGGCCATATGGAAGACAAAGTTTTCCATATTCGACAATTCCTATTCTTTCTATCCTCAGCTAGCCAGAGGGCCCTCTACTCGAGGGTTAGCAACAGAATATAAATCTGGGTTATTTCAGTAGTAGGACACACACATGTGAACCCTGCCCCCCTCCGCTCCACCCCCAAAAAACACTTTAAAAATGGGTACACATGAAGTTACCTTATCAATATGATGTCACTGCCAGCTTGAAGTCAAAAGGAGTCTCTATATTAAATGTCTCTATCCTTTACACAGATCAAGAAAATAGCAGGTTCACAGTTGAGGTTTTTCTTTTTTGTGGAGATAATTAATGATACCTTATATAGTATAGCTAATCTACATTTCCCAAATACACACCAAAGATAATTTTTAACTAAAATGATCTATAAACTGGAACAGGTATAACAAGGAATGGTTATTCTGTGCAGGGATTTTTATTATATAATGAAAACCAGTATGGACTCCTCTTCAAATTTTTACCCAGAAATAAAACTCTTAAATCCCTAGTGAAACCATTGGGCTTGCTGTTAGATAGATTACCTTTATATGACATATGGAGAACGTTGTATCCTTCAGCCAAAGAGTTCTCGGGTGGAAACTTGCGCTATATTGCAAGGTCTTAACATGCCTTGCTGGCTTTCTCCATAATGGATCCTTTTGCTTTTAAGGGGAGGAGTCTGTGGTGACTTAATGAGTCACTTCTCCAAGACCATATTATGGATCATATTATGAATTACCTTAATACAAATAATACTTGGGAAATTAATATTTCAACAGTCTGGCAGGGACAAAGGCCATTATGAGGGGGTTACTTATGAAGTAAAAACACAGCTTATCTAAAAACACAGGGTCGGAAGCAATTGATAGAATGGCTATAAAGACTGAGATTCACATCTAAACCAAAACTTGTTCACACCCAACACTTTGTGAGGAAATCTTAGCAATACTCATGAATACAAATAAATGAGACAAGCCAAGCGAAAACAAGTTTTTTTCTTTAAAAAAAGCTTAAATTTACACACTGGGGAATAGGGCAAGAACAATATTGACTAACAGGCTAAAAGATCAACAAATTCATTCCAAAATACCCTTTCCTATTTTGGCAACAGGACATTTCTTCTATACCGAAGTTTATGATATCAAAACAGACAGTTCATTATCCCATACCTCTATAGGGGAAGCGTCTGCATACTTGGCTTCTATAGAGACACCAACTCAGTCAGAATACAACAATAAAGTGTATCCTCACCTATCTTAACTGTAGAAGTTATAAAAACAATTGAGAGTCTCCATCTGAACAAATCACCATGGTTTGAAGGCTTCTCTAATGCTTACTATAAAAAGTTTAAAACATATTTATCTCACTATTTGCAGTGTCTCATTGCAGAAGCCATTGACTCCTCAGGACTACCACCAGAGCTGTTAATGGCTACAGTAGTCACTATCCCAAAGCCAGAGACACCCCCAACATCTTGGAAAAAGTTTAGGCCAATCTCTCTGTTAAAACAAGGGGGAAATTGATACAGCGTGACTCCCAAAAACTCTGTTAAACACAAGTGTGACGAAGTGCCTTTCGCCACTTGGTCCTGGAGAGGCCTACTTGCCAGCCTCCTCCCCTGTGACTATGACTCTTTCATGTATCTGGCTTTAACCCCTTAAGGACTGGACTGTTTTTGCGATGTTGTACATTTGCGACCAGGAATATTTTTACACTTTTGTGGTGTTTGTGTTTGGCTGTAATTTTCCGCTTTCTCATTTACTGTTCCCATACAAATTATATATTGTTTTTTTCAGGACAAAAGGGGCTTTCTTTACATACCATTATTTATATAATCTCATGTATTTTAATTTAAAAAAAATAAAAAAATATGATGAAAAATTGAAAAAAATACATGTTTTTTGACTTTTACTTGAAAAATCTTTTACTCATCTACAAAAGCGAATGAAAAAAACTGCTAAATAGATTCAAAATTTTGTCCTGAGTTTAAAAATACCTAGTGTTTACGTGCTTTTTTGCTTTTTTTTGCATGTTATAGGGCTATAGGTACAAGTAGGATATTGCGGTTTCAAAACATACATTTTTAAAATTCATCAATAGTGACATTGTAACACTATTATCTGTCATAAATCTCTGAATAACACCCCACATGTACATATTTTTTTTAAAGTAGACAACCCAGGGTATTCAATATGGGGTATGTCCAGTCTTTTTTAGTAGCCACTTAGTCGAAAACACTGGCCAAAGTAAGCATTCATATTTGTTTGTGTGTGAAAAAAGTAAAAAAACTAAATTGAACGCTAATTTTGGCCAGTGTTTGTGACCAAGTGGTTACTAAAAAAGACTGGACATACCCCATTTGCAATACCTTGGGTTGTCTTCTTTTGCAAATGGTATGCCATCATGGGGGTAATTCTCATTCCTGGGCTACCATACGCTCTCAAAGGCAACGTAACCAACCTGGCCATTTTCAATGTAAAAATATTTGACCCATATATTTGACCTTGTAACTTTCAAAAATGCTATAAAACCTGTACATGGGGGTACTGTTTTACTCGGGAGACATCGCTGAACACAAATATTAGTGTTTAAAAACTGGAAAACGTATCACAACAATTATATCATCAGTAAAAGTGCTGTTTGTGTGTGAAAAATGCAAAAAAAGTAACTTTCACTGACAATATCATCGCTGTGATATGTTTTACTGTTGTGAATCACTAATATTTGTGTTCAGCGAAGTCTCCCGAGTAAAACAGTACCCCCCATGTACAGGTTTTAGGGTGTCGTAGAACGTTACAGGGTAAAATACAGTGCTAGCAAATTAAATTCTCTGGAATTTCGGCCTGGGTTGGCAGGCAGGTCCCTCAAATTGCAATCAATAAAATTACTGAATTATGTAAAAATATTACATAAATACGCACGTAGAATTTAAATATATATGCATATTTATATATTTGAAGTCTACGTGTATATTTATATAATTATTTATGTAATTTTGTATATGGACGTATGTATATTTCTTATTATTTTTATTTATTTTTATATACATAGATATATATACAAATTCATTCTAAGTGTATTTTGATATAAATATATATATATTAATTTTAAAATACAGTTAGAATAAAATTTCATATAGCTATATAATTTTTTTAAAATTTTTTATTATTATTTAAAAAATGTTTTATTTCATTTAAATTACTTATTATTTATATTTTATAATAATATATATATACAATATATATAGTTATTATATATATTATATATATATACGTGTGTAATTTAATTATAAGTGTATTTTTATATTAATATAAGTACATATTAATATAAAAATACACTTAGTATGACATTATATATATGATATATAGACATATATTATATAGATATAATATATGTCTATATCATATATACACATATATAATTATTTTTTTTATTAACATTAACTTTATTTATTTTTTTGATTTTACACTAGCAGGGAGACTGCCTGTCAGCACAGGCAGTCCCCCTGCAGGCAGACACATGGACACCTATTGTGACCATGTGATCGCTGTGTTAGCGATCACATGGCCACAGGGGTCCTAATCTGCCGTGGGGAGACTGTCTGGGCTGCAGGCAGTCTCCCCACAACCGGAGCCACGCTGATCGCCGCCGGGGGAACGACGGCGATCAGGTAAGTAGCTCTGACCGTTAGGACGGTTCAGGACCGTCATCGGTCGGCAACGCAAAAATGCCGATGACGGTCCTGAACCGTCCTCGGTCCTAATATGTTAAAGCCCCTAGTCTACCTTCAGACAGACTATTTATGGGCTGCTTTATTTATCCTATGTTTTAGTCACCCTGTACCCATTATAGGTGCAGGGTGTGTGTAATGTGTTTATAGTGTGTGTGTGTACTGTGAAATGTATTGCCTGCTCTCTTGTATTGCTGAGGTTTGCTACCAACTAGGTGGGTTTGGCTATGGAGCTGGTCTAGTGCCCTCTGTTGGTAGCAACAGCAATATACACTACCTGAATTGCAAGACTGGTTCATTTGCATATTCGGGTAGATTTGCATATTGCTAATTCTGCAGGCAGGTGAGATATTTACTGTTAAATATTGTCTCCCCCCACCCCTTTAAAAATGTGCCACTGTGTTGTGATAAGTCACTGTGTGTTTCTTGATATGGTTTGACTGTTTGTGATTTTATTGAGGTTTCACAACAATGTTATTGTGGTGACTGTATTGGCTGGTCCCAAGGGAATAAAGGTTTTGACAGTTCTTCTTGATCCCTCAAACGTAGCCTTGTCTCGTTATTGGAGGGAGCTGTTATAATCACACTGGGGATTGCTATGCTCTGCATGCTCCCCTGAGTCACTTAGCTCTTTTAAGAGCTTGTTCCTGACACGCTCTCCTTGGAGGAGGGGTCTTCACCACACAGTCCTGGATGCTGGAGGTTCATACAGGGTGGAAGGAAGAGTTCTTTCCCACACAGTCCTTGAGGACAGAAGCTGATCCAGGGTGGAAGGAAGACGGCGAGACTCCAGTCAAGATACGGCGGTTGCGGAGTCTTGCGGTGGTTCTGGTGTCTGCTGCGGCGCTTGGAGTCCTCAGGAAGCGCTAGGAGCATCCGTCAACGGAGGGTACTCGGTCGGAGTACAAGGAGCTCCG
Source organism: Pelobates cultripes (assembly GCA_933207985.1). Taxonomy (NCBI): domain Eukaryota; kingdom Metazoa; phylum Chordata; class Amphibia; order Anura; family Pelobatidae; genus Pelobates; species Pelobates cultripes. Next base: position 166,796,341 of record OW240914.1, on the reverse strand, counting down.
TTACATTGGTGGCAACGGTGGGATGGCGTCCTAGTGCGAGGAGAAGCAGCTCGGAGACACTGGTATCGTATGAGAGGTTATTGAGGGCAACGCTAGCCACTGTGCAGCGTCCCTAACTACAGCAGCATGGAGCAGGGATGGATAGAGCCCTGCGAAGAGCACCTCAACATGATACGTCGCTACGAGGACGACGCTTACATTGAGGAGGTAAAGAGGCGGTTGGTCTGCTATGGCCCAGACCTTTCGAACGAGGTGGTCCACCAAGTAATGCGCCAGTTGAGTGCTGAGAACAGTGCGGCAATGGCCTTTGAGCGACAACTGTGGAGGTTGAGGATATGGACACCTAGTCTCCAGCGGCAGTGCAAGTTACAGGGAGCCGAAGGTGTCGTCCTTCCTCCCCAGCGGCAGTGCAAGTTACAGGGAGCCGAAGGTGTCGTCCTTCCTCCCCAGCGGCAGTGCAAGTTACAGGGAGCCGAAGGTGTCGTCCTTCCTCCCCAGCAGCAGTGTGTCCTACAGGGAGCAGAGACAGTTGGTCTCTCTCTCCAGCAGCAGGACAATGTTATGGGAGTGGAGACAGGCGGTCTCCCTCTCCAGCGGCAGCCTGTGTTTCAGGGAGAGGAGCACAGCACCCTATCTCCCCAGCGGCAGCTTACCCTACCAAGGGGAGACACCAATCTCCCAGATGGTGCAGATGGGACCGTGGTCTCTGTGCCTGACCTACAGGGATGCTGGACAGCCTGTTCAGATCCCCAACTACCCTCACAGGGACAACAGGAAGAGGGGGTAAGTACGAATTCCCCTCCCCAGCTAACTCCTAACTTGGCCCCAGGGTTAACAGAGGAGATGTTAACCCCCACTGACTCCCATGTTCCCCTGGCTACTGAGCCGGACTATGTTCCCAGCACCCCAGCGGAAGAGCTGGCAGCTGGGCAGAGTGCAGTCGGCCTCTGCCCTCCCTTTGTCCCTTGTCCAGAGCCTGATGTCCTGCAGGCTATACCAGCGGAAGAGCTGGCAGCTGGGCAGAGTGCAGTCAGCCTCTGCCCTCCCTTTGTCCCTTGTCCAGAGCCTGATGTCCTGCAGGTTATACCAGCAGAAGAGCTGGCATCAGGGCAGACCGCCGCTGGCCTCTGCCCTACCGATCCCCTTGTCACAGGACTGGCCTGCACCCCCCTCCTCCCAGCAGAAGCGCTGGCATCAGGGCAGAGCGCCGCTGGCCTCTGCCCCTCAAGTCCCCACAGCGTGTTGCCCCATCACCCCAGAGGAATACCCAGGTGCAGTCACTGTTTGCTGTGGGTGGGCTGCTCTAATAACTGTTTGTTGTGGGTGGGCTACTATGGCACTTGCTTATGGTCGGTGGGTGACTCGACTAACTTAGGCACTGACCGACAGAAAGTCAGGTGCCTGGTTAGTCTTCCCCCCGAAGGGGAGATATGTGACGAAGTGCCCTTCGCCACTTGGTCCTGGAGAGGCCTACTTGCCAGCCTCCTCCCCTGTGACTATGACTCTTTCATGTATCTGGCTTTAAAGCCCCTAGTCTACCTTCAGACAGACTATTTATGTGGGCTGCTTTATTTATCCTATGTTTTAGTCACCCTGTACCCATTATAGGTGCAGGGTGTGTGTAATGTAATTGTTTATAGTGTGTGTGTGTGTGTACTGTGTAATGTATTGCCTGCTCTCTTGTATTGCTGAGGTTTGCTACCAACTAGGTGGGTTTGGCTATGGAGCTGGTCTAGTGCCCTCTGTTGGTAGCAACAGCAATATGCACTACCTGAATTGCAAGACTGGTTCATTTGCATATTCGGGTAGATTTGCATATTGCTAATTCTGCAGGCAGGTGAGATATTTACTGTTAAATATTGTCTCCCCCCACCCCTTTAAAAATGTGCCATTGTGTTGTGATAAGTCACTGTGTGTTTCTTGATATGGTTTGACTGTTTGTGATTTTATTGAGGTTTCACAACAATGTTATTGTGGTGACTGTATTGGCTGGTCCCAAGGGAATAAAGGTTTTGACAGTTCTTCTTGATCCCTCTAAACGTAGCCTTGTCTCGTTATTGGAGGGAGCTGTTATAATCACACTGGGGATTGCTATGCTCTGCATGCTCCATGAGCTTGAGTCACTTAGCTCTTTTAAGAGCTTGTTCCTGACACGCTCTCCTTGGAGGAGGGGTCTTCACCACACAGTCCTGGAGGACAGAAGCTGATCCAGGGTGGAAGGAAGACGGCGAGACTCCAGTCAAGATACGGCGGTTGCGGAGTCTGCGGTGGTTGTGGTGTCTGCTGCAGTGCTTGGGAGTCTTCAGGAAGCGCTAGGAGCATCCATCAACGGAGAGTACTCAGTCGGAGTACAGGGAGCTCCGTTACAACAAGTGTAAAACTTTTTGGCAAAATCATCGCTAATAGGATTAAGGATGTACATCTAGATCCTTTACACTCTGACCAAACTGACTTTGTTAGTGTTAGGCAGGGGACTGGCAATACAAGAAAGGTAATAGACATTATATATTCAATGCAAAAGCAAAAGACAGGCGTTTTTTTCTTGACAGGGAGAAGGCATTCAACCATCTCAGTTGGTCTTTCTTAGAGGCAGTTTTGTTGAAATTTCAGATTCCAGTTAGATTCATAGTTTTGGTCAAATCATTCTCCTACTATAAACCAAACAATACCAAGGTCCACCCACCTACATGTTTGACTATAAGTGGAGGGATGACTTCCTTACTTACCTGTGAGTTAAGAATGACAAAGAGAACGGAAGACTTATTTAAGTGTAACTATCTCAAAGTGGCCAGGGAACTGCACTCTAAAGAGGGAAATTTTTGTCTTGGTTAGGCTGCACAGTGGAGACTAAAATTATACTACTCCCCAAATTGCAATACCTATTTAGATCCCTTTCTATTCACCTACCAGTATCCTTTCTCACCTCTACGCAAGCCCAGTTGGACAAATGTATTAAACAGGGCTGCCAGATGAGTGTTTCTAGAATAATTTCTAAAAGAAGAGTGTTGGAGGGTGATTTGGGAAAAACTACTACCAAGCAACAGCATTGAGCCAAGCTTTGTGTTGCAAAAGTTGCCCAACAATCCCCAGTAGGTGGAGATTACAGATGACAAAGTTCATTTGCTCTCTTGTTTTTCTAGAGGGAAACGACATGACACCCCAGGAATTCTGTCCATGACTAAATATGCCTTACGGGGCTGGAGCAAGAATTTTTGGCTACACAGGCAAAGGTGTATTTTGACGCCCCTCCACGCCCTCGGATCCTACAAAGGAATACATCTTCACCTGTGTGTCCATTATCCCCCCCCCCCCTCTAGAATTTCTTACCCCTTTTGTGTTTTTTTATCATCCCCTTTTCACTTTGTGTCTCTTACACCCCGACCTTTGTGTGTCGGTTACTTCATTCAAGCTCCTTTGTGTCTCTTTCTACCCCAGCCTCTTTGTGTGTTTCTTTCTTACATTCTCAACCCTCTGTGTGTATCTTTCTTCCCCAACCCCTCTATGTCTCTCTGTGTCCCCCAACCTCTCTATGAGTTTTCCTACAGCCCCTGTCTGTCTCTCTTATCCCCTCTCTAGCCTCTGTCTCGTTTGCCCCTTCCCAGTCCCTTTGTATCTCCACAGCCCCTCTGGGTGTCTGTTCCCAAAGCCCCAGAGCCCAATTTGTGTGTCTCTTCCCCCCAGCACTTTTGTCTGTTTCTCCCATAGCCCCTCTATGTCACTTTGTGTCCCCACTAGCTATTCCATGTCTCTCATGTCCCTCATGGGTCTCATTTCCCTTGCCCACATGTGCCTTAATTCCTCCCCCCCCAGATGTCTCATTCCCCCAAGCCCTTCCATGTATTAATTTCCTCCCCCAGTCCCTTAATGTGTCTCTTTCTCCCATCCTTCATGTGTCTCAGTTCCCCTGCCCCATGTGCCTCAATCCCCCAACTTTCCCATGTCTCAATCCGTTATCACACCCATGTGTCTTAATCCTTCAGCCCCACCCATGTGTCTTAATCCTTCAGCCCCACCCATGTGTCTTAATCCTTCAGCCCCCCCAACATTTGTAAATTATTAAAGGAAAACTCTGGACACCGTAATGTACCTGTTTTTATCAATGGGGAGCTACTGACTGGCCACTCTAAGCCAATCAGTGAAACCCCGTCGGTTGGCACTTCATGCTTTCTATAACTGAGAATCAGAAGCCAGATGCACCTTGGGAATCTACAGATTAGCGCTGGAGACAAAACGCTTTCACCCCCCTAAGGTACGAGTGTGCCCGATACCATTTAGACTAAGTTGTTTATTATGATGACCGGAGTTTCCCTTTAAGCATTATTTTAATACATTTGGAAAAACCTTATCTTCATTAGGATATTGGGTCATTTAGCTTTTATAAGTTTTATTAATACATATTAGTGTTCTGTTTTTAATACATGTTATTGTTCTATTTTGCTATGGATGTGCATCCTTTTCCTTTTTATGTACATAGATGATACACATCCGAATTAGACTGTACCCTGGTCTACACAAAGAACATAAAATATCACAGAGAGGATGATACAAATTTATCAGTGCTGTACAGAGAACAGTCAGCAAACTGGTATTACCAGGATTTGAAAATTGCAGCTTATCTTGTCAGCTCAAACAAAGAATCAAATGCACTTCCTGTCCCTGTTTAAAGAGCACACAGCAAGGATCATCATATGGTGCTAAACAAGAGTAAATTACAGTTGCCAGGGAACATAACAAAGGTGCAGATGGCTCTCTGTAGTTGACCTCTTTAGCAATGCATATCAATGTATAATTTACCCAAGTGTTAAAAGCTATGTTTAATTTCAACTCTTATCACTAAATAGTGTGTAATTGCATAGAGAAATTGCATAATAACATACATACAAAAAATAGTGTCAACATGAAAATATGTTTTTTTATTAATAAATATGTCACTGCTCTAACAGAGTGATGATATTTTAACAGGCGGTCCAATATTTAAAATATGTTACTATTCTAAAGTACATAATTATAGTAAGGATTACAAATTAACAATGGAATAAAAAAGTTGTTCTATAAAATAAAAAAATGGATGTGGAAAAAAAGACAACTTCCTATTTCATAAATAAAACATACATACAAACAAAAGTAACAAAAGCTAGTCAATTTAAGTGTAATACTAGTATATTCTGAAACCTTATGCGCAGAAATTGTTGGGGTGTATCAGGAATTTTATATAATGAATGTTGAGTTTAGAAAAAGTGCGAGGGTGTCACCTTAACAACATTTGCCTGCAAATTGATTATTTGGACTTTTCGGTGTTTCAGGGACTTTGCAGATGACTGACAACACACCCAGGGCATGTGGCAAGGACACACAAAATAATTAGAAAGTAAGTTAACTCACCCCATCCCAAACACATAAAGACAGTCATGTCTTGGGATACCTGTCCTATTGTCATTGGCAATTTTTTCGGTTGTCAGCACATGATCATTCAGGGGCGGGCTGGGCCAGGGGGGCAGGGAGGCAATTGCCCCCCAGGCCGCCCTAAATCGTTTGCATAATCGTTTGCATAATGGCCGCTGCAGGGCCGGTCCTGTGCGTCAGGAGGAGGGGGGGTGCCGTGCGGAGCAGGCACATGGCCTGTTACTGGTAGCCCACCTAGGGCGCCCCGGGAGCAAGGCAGAGTAGACACCTGCTTGTCCTAGACAGCAGGTGCCTACTCTGCAGGAATATACCGGCCACGTGAAGAAGGAGGCAGGCGGCGAGGGAGCACTCCCTCTGAGGATGATCTTCCTGCTCCCTCGCGCGCCCTCTCTGGTGATGCCGGGAGCCGGAATATGACGGCATTCCGGCGCCGCATCACTAAACTGTGCGAGGGAGCAGAGAGGAGCAGGAAGTCACTGGACCCCGGGGAAGGGACCCAGAAGACTCCTAAAGGTAGGAGCAACAAGGAATTTGTGTGTGTGTTTCTGGAAGTGAGTGTGAGTGTGTGTTTGGAAGTCAGTGTGAGTTTGTGTGTGTGTCTGGAAGTGAGTGTGTGAGTGTCTGGAAGTGAGTGTGAGTGTGTGTGTGTCTGGAAGTGAGTGTGTGAGTGTGTGTGTGTCTGGAAGTGTGAGTGTGTGTGTCTGTCGGTGAGTGTGTGTCTGTCAGGGTTTGTGTGTGTGTTATTGAGAGTGAGTGCCAGTGTGTCTGTCAGCAGGGCCAGCCTTTGAGGTGTGCAAGCTGAGTGTGTGTGTCTGGAAGTGTGAGTGTGTGTGTCTGTCAGGGTTTGTGTGTATGTGTTATTGAGAGTGAGTGCCAGTGTGTCTGTCAGCAGGGCCAGCCTTTGAGGTGTGCAAGCTGTGGGGTCACGTAAGGTGCCATGACAACAGAGGTGCCCGGTGGCCAACACAGCTCACATGTTTGAGACACCAGCATATTAAAGGGACACTCCAGGCACCCAGACCACTTCTGCTCATTGGAATGGTCTGGGTGCCAACTCCCACTACCCTTAACCCTGCAACTGTAAATATTGCAGTTTTCATAAACTGCAATAATTACATTGCAGGGTTAACTTCTCCTCTAGTGGCTGTCTACTAGACAGCCACTAGAGGGCACTTCCTGGTTTATAGCACAGGTTTTTTGTGCTATAGCGACGCTGGACATCCTCACACTATGTGAGGACCTCCAGCGTCGCTAAAATGCCCATAGGAAAGCATTGAAAGCATTTTCAATGCTTTCCTATGGAGAGGTCTTTCCCGCCGGCGGCCACTCATGCGCAATCGGTCTCCCCCGCCGGATGACGTCACCGGGGGAAAAGCGTGGGCGGACCCTAAACCAGTGCCGAGGGACATCGGCACTGGTCTCAGGTATGTCACTGAAGGGGTTCTAACCCCTTCAGCAACATGGGATGGGGGGTGGGTGGGAGAGAGGACCTGCAGTGCCAGGAAAACGATTTGTTTTCCTGGCACTGGAGTGTCCCTTTAATTTAAATGATTCCCTAGTGGTCCACTGGTGCACACCAGCAGTAGGTGCCTTAGATCATATCCTCTCCCTCGTGGTTCCGGTGCTCAGTTAGTGAGTCAGAGCACAGGCTCAGAGATTCTCAGCCTGCACTCTAACAACATTGAAAGTCGGAGCCGCGAAGGAGCGGGTATGGCAAAGAGCTACTGATTAGCATAACATCAATATCCGTTATAAAACCAGGAAAAGGTGGGCATGGATGGTGAGCTGATTCGGGGGTGCAATGAGCCACTTGCCTGGATTTGCCCCCCAGGCCTGAGGCTGCCAGCCCTTCCCTGTGATCATTGGACAAAGCGAACACAGAGCATTTTTGCCAATAGCCGAGTGATGCAGCATCGCACTGCACATGGTCAAGGATGGTTGGCTGTTTGCTTGGGTTCCTGACAACTTGGCATGTATCCACCCAGGTCACCTCATACCAGCCTCCATGTATCACCAATGAATTGTATTGCACTACAGTCACCATCACCTCTGGGACACACCTTTCCATCCCAATTTCACACTTTTCTATTTATGACACTATAGTGTTCCTTTAAAACCAATTTGGTTATATTTACTTGTATTTCAATGCATGAATCATGTGTGGTTCTTTGCAATTTGGGCTTCCAATGTTGGGCAAAATGTAGTATGTCTATTATTGGGTGTGTAAGGCTAAAGGGCAAAAGACACACCTTAAACATAAAAGCTATTTCTGATAGAAAAATAAAATACATACTTGACTTGGAATTCTGTCAGGTAACTGGACAAGTAGAATTTGGATGCTGAGATAAGTCTTCAGTTTATTTAGAATATGAATGTTGAAGACCCTACTTGTTATACTTGACTGATGCAGAACTGGCTAAAACAGAACTGGTCAAGACAAGACCTCTCTTAATACATAGCACTGTAGCATCTTGGACAGGTATTTGATCAGGGATATTCTAGGTCAGAGGTGCCCAAAAGGTAGATCCCCAGATGTTGTAGAACAACAACGCCCATGGTGCTTTGCATGAATTTAGAATGATTTAGAATGACAAAGCATTATGGAAACTGTAGTTTTAAAAACATCTGGGGATCTACCTTTTGGGCACCCCAGTTCTAGGTTATATGTGGCAGGAATAATAAAAATAAACAAGGCAGACTTGTTATCTGGAAACAAGGACTAAAAGAGATAGGAGTGAATGCAGTAACAAATTGGACACTAAAATAAATGTCAGTGCTTCTACATACAAAGAAACAAGCTAGAAATCGAATCAATATAGAAGGCAGTCATCTCAAAACTCCAGTGAGGCATGCCACTGGGCACACGGAGAGAACAAAGTAAGCCAGCCAATCCAAGGGGCACTCCAGGCCCCTGTAAAACATTATTTTGCTGCAAAGCTTTATGATTCAAGACTGATAATCTCAGCCATGGAGGCTTTGGTGAGCCTGGCACGGCAGTGGAGAAAAGGTAAGTAAAATCACATTTTTACTACACAGAGAGGATAGCCGGAAACCTAAACATTTATTCCAGAACTATAGTGTTAGGAATACATGTTTCTATTCCTGACAATATAGCGTTCCCTTAAAACCAATTCAGTTATATTTACTTGTATTTCAATGCATGAATCAAGTGTGGTTCTTTGCAAGGGCAAACGATACATTATTACAAATGCAACACCCAAGCATTTAAATTATTTATTATTCAACTGTTTGCTTAAATAAAGTATAATCCTGAATAAAAAGAAGCTAATCAATGCAAAACTAATTGTTTGCTATAATCTTACTCTTAACATACCATCAAAAAAAGACTAACTGTAGAATTATCAACAATATCAAGTCTGTGTGACAATTTCCTGTACAGACTATTATAAGGACACACTTTCTACGGCTCTCAACAACATCTCAATTACAGTATATTGTTTCCAGTTACAGCACTGATGTGAAACTGAACTGCTTCCAGTTAGATCAAGAGATAGATTTACAATTGTTTTGAAAGAACTTTTTACTTATTGCACCTTGGCTAGCCAAGTGTTTAACGAAAAATAATACAAACACATTTTGATTAAAAAAACAGTTTAATTATTCATGCTAAATAATTAATTATGGTAACTGACAAAAATGAATCTGAAAATAGACAAAATGTTTTTGGTTTATTAGTAATAGAGTAAATATGAATAGAGTGCTACTAATATTATTACTATGACTAATAATAATAATAATAATATAGTAAGTAACAGTAAAGTAAAATTCTGATTACTATGATGTAATCTCTAACCAAAAATGGAAAAAAGAGGTAACCAAGGCTGACCCGAGTCACCTTGCTTCCTAGGACCAAGGACAAAATGCACATGAGGTGGTACCTATTAAGGGTTAATAAGTGTGTAGAGGTTTAAAAAAACACCCCTCTCTGTCTCATTAGAGATTTTGGCTGAACACAGCAAGGTGAATTGCTAGTGTAGAACTCACCTAAGAGGTTTTGCCTTGACATGGCAGAGGAGCTTACACTTAAATGGCCATTGGCTTGATGCTAAAAAACCTTGTGTTATTTAAACGTGCATTTGGATTTGAGTGTGCAAATACAGTTTTTCTTTGCTTTTAAATGATAGCTTCCCATCTTAATTAGTAAAAGCACCATCTAGAATGGATACTTGACTGGATCTGTTAATAATAAATAATGTTGACCTTTTGTCAAACAGTCAAATAAAGAAGCACTGGAAAAACAGTAACAATAATATGGAGTCATTTGCAGGGCTGTATTTACGGCACTTTGTAGTGGGCAGCAAAATGCCCAGGCTAATGCCTTGTTAGCCTCATTTTATGGGGGCCCATGAGCTTGCCGGCTGGCCAGCTTTGGACCAACTCTCCCCGAGGCAGGCAGCCATTTGTTTTCTGGGCGGACGGCGAGGGAGCTTTTCCTGCCGGATGCTGGAATATGATGTCACTGCGGCTCCCGGCATCACTTTGCGGCGCTTGAGGGAAATGAGCAGGGAGATCACAGCTCCCTTGCCGTCTATTTTGGCCGCCCACCTGCTAACCGCACACCCCACAGCCCCACTGCACCCCAGGTAAATAATCCACCCAGCTCTCCCAAAAGTAGGGAGGCTGGGTGGTTTTACATTTTTAAAAATAATAATAATTGTGAGTGTTGGGGGAAATGTGTGTGTGTGTCAGTGAATGTGAGTGAGTGAGTGTGTGTCAGTAAATGTGTGAGTGTGTCAGTGCTTATGTGTGTCTGTCAGTGAGTGTATGCGTCTGTCAGTGGGTGTCTGAATGATTGTATGTGTCTGTCAGATTGTGTCAAATCAGTGAGTGCATGTGTGTGTATGTCAGTGCACCTGAGAGTGTGTGCTGGTCCATGTATGTGTGTGTCAGTTTGTCAGTCAAAATGTGTGTTCGTTAACAGGAAGAGGTGTGGCCTTGGCAGGAAGGGGCAGGTAAATTTAAATTAGGGGTGCCTAAGATTTGTCATGCCTAGGGCAACACCAATCCAAAATACACAACTGGTCATTTGAATCAGTTCGAACAAGCTCATATGACGGTCAATAAAACATATCATTTTAAGTCCCCTGGTGCCATTGTTCCATTCGGTGTTTTTAATGGTTTGATGCTATACCATTACTGGTTTGATTCTTTAACTACAAGGAAATGTGTAATTTCTGCCTTATCCTTTCCTCCGGTACAAGCATTGCGTGGCCAGAGACCCTTATTTATTGTTAAACTGTTCAAAAATGGTTTAACATAGAATGGAGGGACACTGCCAAATTACTTCTTGTCTATAATCACTCCAATGAGATGAAATGGTTATAGTGCATACATTAGCCCTTTAAAAGAATATAAGAAAAATGCACTTCACACCATAATTAATACAAAAGAAACAAATTAAAATCAAAGAAAGCTCAATCAAGAAATAAAACATAGGAAATGGATATTTAAAGCATTTAAGTAACATGGGTTAATATCATCATATATAAAATACAAGAATGCCAACAATGCTTTCAAAAACGGCAATGATATTAATTTAACCTGTAAAAGGAAAACTGATAAGTAAATGATAAGATAAACCCCCCCAAAGTTTTTAATTAAATAAATACTAAAGATCTCATAAGTTGTTGGTTCACTGAAATCAGAGATGGGGATTTAATAAATGAAGATCAGGAAAATCCAGAGATTTTACTTTTTTTAACCTCTTACTGTATACATGCACAACACTGTTGCAGCAAACCGTTTTAGATGACACATGACAAAGTGCCACAGAAATAAAAATTAAGTTAAGGTACAGATGATTAACTAGTCCTTAATGCATGGGATTATCAAAACCACAGTTTTTAACCTTTCAGGATTCTTTTCTTTCAGTAATCATACCAAAGAATTTTGGAAAAGCAGATGCAGTGTTCATATTTAAGAAGGGATTAAAATCTATAACTCAAAATTACAGACCTTTGAGCTTAACCTGTGGTTGGAAAATTATTTGAAGGGATATTAAGAGATCATATTCAGGAGTTCACTGTGAACAATAATATCATTAGTAGGAATTAACATAACGTATTAAATGAATTGTATGACAAAGTCAGTATAAGTACAGAGCAGCGTGTTGCAGTGGATGTGATCTATTACATTTCTTCTAATGTGCATCACATGGTTCCTCTAAAAAGATTACTGTACACATTAAAACCAAGTGGTTCGAATACAAATGTATTTTTAAATACGTAGGCTTAAAGGATCACTATAGTGTCAGGAAAACAAAGCGGTTTTCCTGACACTATAGTGCCCGCCCTGAGGGTGCCCCCACCCTCAGGGTCCCCCTCCCGTGGTGCTGAAGGGAGGGGGGTTAAAACCCCTTCAGCAGCTTACCTTATTCCAGTGCCGGGCTCCCTCGGTGCTGGTGACCTCTCCTCCCCCGCTATCAGTGGAGCCGAATACGCATGCGCGGCAAGGGCCCCGCGAGCATTCAAAGTGTCGCAGATGCGCCTCTAGTGCCTGTCCGGAAGACAGCCACCAGAGGCTGGCTTAACCCCAAATGTAAACATAGCAGTTTCTCTGAAACTGCTATGTTTACATCTGAAGGGTTAAAACCTGAGGGACCTGGCACCCGGACCACTTCATTGAGCTGAAGTGGTCTGCGTGACTATAGTGTATCTTTAAAGGACCACTCTAGGCACGCAGACCACTTAAGCTTAATGAAGTGGTCTGGGTGCCAGATCCAGCTAGGGTTAACCCATTTTTTCATAAACATAGCAGTTTCAGAGAAACTGCTATGTTTATCAATGGGTTAAGCCTTCCACCATTCCCTCTAGTGGCTGTCTCATTGACGGCCACTAGAGGCGCTTGCGTGCTTCTCACTGTGATTTTCACAGTGAGAGCACGCAAGCGTCCATAGGAAAGCATTATGAATGCTTTCCTATGTGACCGGACGAATGCGCGCGCAGCTCTTGCCGCGCGTGCGCATTCAGCCGACAGGACGGATCGGAGGCGGAGAGGAGAGCTCTCCACCCAGCGCTGGAAAAAGGTAAGTTTAACCCCTTTTCCCCTTTCCAAAGCCAGGCGGGAGGGGGACCCTGAGGGTGGGGGCACCCTCAGGGCACTATAGTGCCAGGAAAACAAGTATGTTTTCCTGGCACTATAGTGGTCCTTTAAAGATAGAGTGCAGCTAATAATTAATGAGAAAGTTTCAATTGTTAATGCTAGACAAAGGTGGAGTCCCTCGGGAGTATGCTCTGTATTCACTTCTTTATTAACTTATCTTGCAATAAGCCTTGAAAATCCTATGTTAGTGTTTGCAGGTGACACAAAACTATGTAGCTGGATTAACTTCAAGGCAACCTAAAGTAGCACCTGTGGTCCAATATCGTAAAAAGAAAACTTGGCCAAGCTCCTCCCTATTCAGCATCATCCAATTCATCATCATCTAAAATGAAGAAGGGAGAGGCCTCGATTAAGGGGGGGAGGCCCAAGTCAGTAACCTGGGCTCTGTGGGATTTTAATCCTTCGCTGCAAAGCTAAATAAGATAACCAGTTCATTAATATGACTTTACAAACGACTAGAATCCATCTAATCAGACTTGAAGAAACAAGATTTGGCCTTCCGCAGATTACAGGTATCTTTACAGTAAGAACAATAAAGATGTGGAATTCTCTACATAGGACGCCAATAAGCCATACGCTCCATAGAGTTGGGCTTTATGGCAGAGTGGCCAGAAGAAAGCCATTACTTACAGCAAAAAACAAAATGGCACATTTTGAGTTTGCGAAAAGGCATGTGGGAGACTCCCAAAATGTATGGAGGAAGGTGCTCTGGTCTGATTAGACTAAAATTTAACTTTTCAGCCATCAAAGAAAATGCTATGTCTGGCACAAACCCAACACATCACATCACCCATAGAACACCATCCCCACAGAGAAACATGGAGGTGGCAGCATCATGCTGTGGGGAAGTTTTTCAGCAGCCAGGACTGGGAAGCTGGTCAGAGTTGAGGGAAAGATGGATGGTGCTAAATACAGGTAAATATTCTTGAGCAAAACCTGTACAACTCTGTGCGTGTTTTGTGGCTAGGACGGAGGTTCACCTTCCAGCAGGACAATGACCCCAAACACACTGCTAAAGCAACACTTGAGTGGTTTAAGGGGAAACATGTAAATGTGTTGGAATGGCCCAGTCAAAGCCCAAACCTCAATCAAATAGAAAATCTGTGGTCAGACTTAAAGGCTGCTGTTCACAAGTGCAAACCATCCAACTTGAAGGAGCTGGAGCAGTTTTGCAAGGAGGAATGGGCAAAAATACCAGTGGTAAGATGTGGTAAGCTCATAGAGACTTATCCAAAGCGACTTGGAGCTGTGATTGCCACAAAAGGTGGCTCTGCAAAGTATTGACTTTAGGGGGGTGAATAGGTATGCACATTGACTTTTTCTGTTATTTTGTCCTATTTGTTGCTTGCTTCACAATAAAAAACAAAAACATCTTCAAAGTTGCGGACATGTTCTGTAAATCAAATGATGCAAATCCTTAAACAATCCATGTTAATTCCAGATTGTGAGGCAACAAAACACGAAAAATGCCAAGGGGGGGGTGAATACTTTTGCAAGGCACTGTATATGATGTTGATGAACAAAATTAAAAAATTAACTAATAAAAGAAAAAAATACATGCACTCAGACACTTAAAATGGACTTACACTACACCCACATATAAAAAACACACACACTTTAATTCTATATGTGTGTATATGCAACAGTTTCTATCATATTTTAAATGGTCATGTTTTTTTATTAGTTTGGCTGGGGCGATTAGGCGGTGATTCAGAATAGTAAGCCCACAGGCGTTCATGGTGTAAATTCGGGCCTGATTATAGTAAATCTTTAGTGAATCAACAGTAATAAAAAAAAATAAAAAAAAAACAAGAACTAATTTTAGTAAATTAATTGATCCCACTCTTATATGTACCTTCTGTATCTGTGGTTAAAAAGCTGGAATTAACTGATAATCTGTTTTTTTAACGTCTATTTGACAAATGCCATACCCATAAAAAAGAGAAATTCAAAATTTTTATTTACCGGCATTAAATCTAAACTGATAGCAATTAAAAGTGGCTATTAAAACAGTCTTGAACGTTAATGCTAGAAAATAGTGTGTAATCTCAGTGTAAAGGACCCATGCCTATAAATTATATCAAAGTGATCATATTCCTAGTTATATTAATTGTTACAATCCGATAAAAATGTGACTGCACATAATAAAATGTATATATAGTAGTTTCTATATTAACTTTTATTTTTGCATATACTCAAGGCCCCATCTTCTGTGTAACTGTGTGATGAAAAACATTAATTTAGCATTTTAGTAAAAAGGCTCTCTTTCAAGCTTTCATAATTAATAAATAATAATGAAGACAATACTTGCTTACCTCAGTCATATGTGGATTTGGATTGAAGCCACATAAGCTACATACAGTAGAACGGCATTGAGTGCACGTATTATAGTTGGCCTTTTCTTTTGAGTGAAGATGTAGCTCTGTGGATTTGCAAAGAGGACACAAAGATTTCTCAGCTGCTTTGGATACATCCTGTGGGAGGTCTTGATGTTGTTTTTTGGATTGTGGTGTTGGTTCTGGAACCTTTTCTTGTTGCTGTGGTATTGATTTTGTAGGTTGTGCTAGAGGAAGTGCAGGCTTTCCAGTAAGTTGGGATGATGGTTTTGTTTCTGCCAATTTTGAAACATCTACCTTTTGTGCTGTTTGACTTATCAATGTTGTGGATGGAACCTGTTGTTTTGTAGGTTGTGTTACTGGCCCCTGTTTCACAACCCCTGTTTGTTGTACCTGTTGTTTTAGATTTGCTGCCTGTTGTGGTGTTTTTTTAGTAATCCCAGCTTGTTGAGATGGAGGCTTAGCAGATGCAGCTGGTTGCACAGATTGTTTGGCAGTACCTTGGGTTTGAGGAGGCTGTTTCTCAGGTTCTCTTGTGACATTTTTAGTAGGATCAGACACTAGAGGTTTTTCTTTCACCCCACCTGGTGCATGGGTTGTTTGTTTCAAAGGTACTGATTTTTGTAAGTTTTGCTTATCTACTGAGACATGTGTAGCAGGTCGATCTTGCTTCATGGATTCCTTTTTAGGGCTTTGAACTTGGGCTGATGAGGTAGTATGTGTTGGCTCTTGAGCCACTGATTTCAGGGGATCTTTTGCATGAGGCAAAGGGTATTTGGGAGTGGGTGTATTTGAAAGGGGTTCTGTG
This sequence comes from Pelobates cultripes, assembly GCA_933207985.1. NCBI lineage: Eukaryota > Metazoa > Chordata > Amphibia > Anura > Pelobatidae > Pelobates > Pelobates cultripes. Next base: position 166,780,672 of record OW240914.1, on the reverse strand, counting down.
GCATTTAATGGCTGTTTTGCTATATTTGAAGTTGCTTGTTCAAGAAGTGTTTTTGTGTCAGGTTGCATTTGTTGAGATTTTGCAAACTGCTGTGGAGTTGGTTTTGTGGCATCAGTAGGCTGATACCTTGCATGTCCTTGTGGATGTTGTGGATATCCTGGTGACTGTTGCACTTGATGAGAAGGCTTTGCATTTCCCTTTAGGCTTTCATTTTTTTCATGTTCTTTGTCTGTAACTCTCGGTTTTCTCAGTGTTTCTTCCTGATTTGCTCCTGGATCAGATTTTGAATCAAATGGATTAAATTTATTTACCACAGAAGAGACTACATTTAATGGACTACTGTCTGTGAGAAAACCAGTAATAACACTTGATTTAGGTTCTTCTTTAACATCAGGCTTTGATTTTGGTTCTCTCAAACTCATAGTTGACGGGCTTCGTCCAGGTGTTTTCATTTCTGTTTTAAAGGCATCTACTGTTCTGCTTTTACTCAAACCAGTTGGCCCGGGATCAGGAGGTTTGCTTGGCAATCTTGGAGACTGATTTGCATCAATTCTGTAAAAAAATATAATAAGACAATAAATCAATAAAGAAAAAAATCTACATGCTCAAGTAATAATTATTATTTTTGTTAAAGAAAGGTGTGATTGTGTTAATAGAATAAGAAGCACGGGAGGAGACTAAAAGGGTTATTCAATAAACATTGGATTTTGCCCAGAGGGAGTGAATTCCTATCACACTGGCAATTCTCATATTTACTAAAGCCCAATGCAGTTAGAATTCGGTCAGCCTGAACAAGTCTGCACCAATAGCCCAGATGCATTCAGTGTCTGGATTAAAATTGGTGCTAAGGAAAGCCTATGCAAAGAATAGGACTTGGTAGATTCACAAAACACCAGTTTTAATAAAATTCAGCATGTAAACCAGGGGTTCTCAACGTTAGTCCTCAGGACCCCCTACCAGTCCAGGGTTTAGGGATTACCTGGGTGTGTCTAGGGTGTTTAGAAAAAGAAAACACCTTAGAGTCTAAGGTGTTTTTTCCCTTTTTCTAAACACCTGAGACACACCCAGGTAATCCCCAAATCCTGGACTGGTAGGGGGTCCTGAGGACTGGGTTGAGAACCCCTGATGTAAACAATCTATATACAAAATCCCAGTGGTTTAACAATTGATATGTTATCCACTTAACCCACACCGACAAGTTTAGGAACAAAAATATAAACACAAGATGGAGTATCTTACATTTGAACTTTGAACACTGTATGTGTTAAAAACTGTAAGAACTTTTTATTCATATGTTATGCATTTTTATTAACCTGTTTGTTGCACTTTATGAAATAATAATGCACTTTTCCACGAATCCAGATCTGTAACTGCTATCAAAAGTTGCAGTTTTCCACCTAACAGAGAGGGAGTGGGACCCCACAAATCAAACCAGGCTGACACTTTGAGCCAAGATATTACTGGACCCCCACTTGATTATACTCCCTTTGTACCAACCACATAGAGTGTTCAAAGTTTAAATGTACGATACTCCACCTTTGTTTGTATTTTTGTTAATAAAATTTGGGACAAAAAAAATGTGGTAGGATGCATGTTAGCAAATCATTTTTCACTTGCAATAAAGCCAGTGTTCAAATAGTAAGAAACTCCTTGGCGGTGAAAGGGTAATTATGTGGGGGCTCGCAAGCTCTTGGTAGACAGCAAATTAAAAAAGTGAAAATAAAAACAAAATTCCAATGCAAGTGCTGCCAGTGGTAAAATAGCTCAGATTGTTAAAAAATCTTGGTCCAAATATGCCTCATTCAATCAGGATTTCAGCAGTCCAGTGGCATTCAGCTGGACCAAATTCAAGCCCATTTAGGGCTTGAGTAGCAAAATCTGGACATTATTAAGTTGCATGAACAATATCTGGATTTTGCAGACCATACAGCCCTGTATCTTTTGCATTTTTTAAGTGTTGTTTATTTTTCTTCTTTTCAGAAATGTATTCACATTGAAGATGCACAGAAAATAAATCATACAAGAAGAAAACAGAAATTGTGTCTATTATTAATCATAACCCTAATATGCTAAAATTAACACATCACTTAAACATTTCATGAATCATAAAAACATTAATAACAACTGCCGCTAGCTCTTTGGATATTGATTCATCCTTTCCGATGCAATGGGAAAATTTGTATAACCATTATAACATTGATAATCAATGTCTTATGGATATGAGCCACAGCTCTTCAAGGTAATTAAAATATAGTTTAACTAGCACAACCTAGTTTGCATAAAATTGATGGAAATTTAAAGGGACATTTCAGGAACCAATGCAAATTTAATGTGTATCACAGGTTTCAGCCTCATTAATATGCTGTATTTTTGCACCGGCAAATCTAACTAGCTTTTGCAAAAAAAAAAAAAAAAAAAAGATCTCTCTCATCAGCCTAGATCACCCACTGCAGGGGGGCTGTAGAGATCTTCTGGGCTGCACATTTGCCAGTTGCAAACATTGTAGATTAATCTTACAAACTCCAGTGTTATCACTCGTAGCATAGGAATATTACTATGGTTACCCAATATACCAGGTCTTCACCCAGTGAAAATTTAGACCAGAAAGTCTCATGGACCACCAAGGATCTGATTCTTCAACCGTACCCAAAGGGCAGGTTGTAATATTATTAAAATATAAAAAAATAAATAAACAGATTAAACAAATATATTTTCTGTTGGTACTAGCTATACCATTCCAGATCTATTTCATTATCATCATTTACTGCTAGCCATGTGTACATGGCCCTGTTTGTATTATCTTCTTAAAAATTTAATTTCCAAAATTAAAAAATAAATTAATTTGCTCCTTCCATCTCCCCATATCCTACCTCTCACTACATGCATTACACACAGACATACACTACACCCCTCTACACACACACAAACTGCCTCCCCTACATTCACAAACACAGACTACATCCTCTACACACATACATATTATATCCCACACATACATGTTATATCCCCTACACACACACATACACATACACGTACTACATCCCCTAAAATAAATATATGGGCTACATCCCCTATACACACACATACTAAAGATCCTACAAACTCATAGTGCACCACAAACACAACACAGATATGCCAAATTACACAATACTAGACCACAAACACTCTACTCTACAAAAGCAGTTTAACTTGCAGCCTCTGTGATACACTCATATACACACTGTGTATCAATGTGAGTTTTATTGCGAAGGAGCTACGAGACACACAAATACTCTGCACAATACTCTGCCCAGTAAGTGTTACTGTTGTGGAGATATGTGATAAACTAGCCACACACTGTACAACAGTGTGAGTGTTTTTGCTGTGCAGCTCCGTGGCACTCATAGCACTTGACATTACAGTGGGTTTTAATGCAGAGGAGGACAATGGGTATCCCTCTGTGCTCCTTTCCAACACTACGTATGTAATGTGTCATTATATGAGATCAGATTGTTTGGGTGTAGGAATGCGCACATAAAATCCACAATGATTGCAATTAATCTCTATATAGTTTATGAATGGATTTCTATACTATGTGTATGTTCTTCATGACATCTTTTGAAACATTGCCCAGATTGAGGAGTGCAGTGCAGTAATGGGAAGTGTCAACGTGAAATGTTCTTCTGATAAGCTCCATTATGACAGTGGAAAGGTATGTGAACTAAACATAATATAAATTATGGGAAATAAAAATTACGTAAAAAACTTTCAGAGGGTATTTCAGTAGAGCATTTTAATCACAACTGCACATACAATACAAATAAGAAAAAAAAACTTTTTAACAAATCCTCAGTGCAAAATCCTAAACTGCAGGTGTGGAGTCTGGATAGGTTATAAAATCCATTGCCAATACATTTATGCCTTAAAGGGAACTGTTGCTTCCCAGGATCTGTAACCTCATGTGTACTTTTTGCTGTATTTAATCTATATTTGTGATGTGTGATAAGTAACATGACATCTAGAAATACCTAACTCCTTATCCTTTAACAGGGTGCCTCCATCTTATTTTAGGATTATTTTGACTTATTTCTCTATTTAATAAAATATGTATTTGTGTGAATTATGAAAAAAAAATGTAGAAATGTTTTAAATGTAGAAACATCCACACCTCTTTATCCTTTATGAAAATGTATGTCTCTATCAATCATTGTTACAAGCTCTGTACTTTGCACTTGGCAGTCAGTAAAGGGAAAGCATACAGAGAAGGGGAGACATAAAACAATGTTTCTATTCCTTCTCTGTATTTGCAGCGTTTCCTCGGCTTTGCCTTATTTGAACTGAATTTTGATGTAATTTGCTACATCATAAACATATATTCAAAAGAAGATGAAGCATCTCATGAAAAAAATATTAAGACATGTTATAGGTAATTTTTTATGTTTTGTATAATGGCATACAATCCAAGGATTTATCACAGAAACATTGAATGTGACGGTAGATAAGAACCATTTGGCCCATCTGGTCTGCCTAATTTTGTAGATACTTTAATTAGTCCCTGGCCTTATCTTATAGCTAGGATATTCTTATGCCTATCCTACGCATGCGTAAACTCCTTCACTCCATGGCTATTCCATGCATCCACTACCCTCTCAGTAAAGTAATACTTCCTGATATTATTTTTAAACCTTTCCCCCTCTAATTTAAGACTATGTCCTCTTGTTGTGGTAGTTTTTCTTCTTTTAAATATAGTCTCCTCCTTTACTGTGTTGATTCCCTTTATGTATTTAAATGTTTCTATCATATCCCCTCTGTCTCGTCTTTCCTCCAAGGTATACATATTAAGATCCTTTAACCTTTCCTTGTAAGTTTTATCCTGTAATCCATGAACCAGTTTAGTAGCCCTTCTCTAAACTCTTTCCAAATATCAATATCCTTCTGAAGATACGTCTCCAGTACCCCAAGTTAGGTCTCACCAGTGTACATTTGTCCTAAGTTCAAAGATAAAAACATTCTGTACACGACTGAGAATTGAGGAACTATTTCTGTTAAAGGGACAATATAGTTACCTGAACAACTTCAGGTAAATGAGGTTGTTCAGGTGAGAACTATAGCTCCCTGCAGCCTCTCTCATGTAAACACTGTATTTACTCAGAAAATACAGTGTTTACATTGAAAGCTAGGAACACCTCCAGTTGCAGTCACTCAGAGTGAACCAGAGGGACTTCGGAGTTGATGGAGGCGTAATATGCCTCCATCCACTCAGATCTGCTGTCAGCAGAGCACAGGGCAGCAATGTGCACAGCATCCTGTGATTCAGTGTCTCCTCCCTCTGCATGCAGACACTGAACTTTCCTCATAGAGATTAATTGATTCAATCCATCTCTATGAGGAGATGCTGATTTACCAGGGCTGTGTTTGAATCATGCTGGCTCTGCCCCTGATCTGCCTCTTTGTCAGTCTCAGCCAATCCTATGAGGAAGCATTGTGATTGGATCAGGCTACCACATGTCAGCAGACTGCTTGTTATTCTGAGTCTAACAGCATGCAGATTTACAGCTTCAGGCTTGAATACAGTAAGATTTGTACTATATTTATGGAGTCATGAGGGGCCCAGGGGGGCTAGATGGTGGTGTTAACACTATAGGGTCAGGAATACATGTTTGTGTTCCTGACCCTATAGTGAGCCTTTAACCTAAGGCCTAGGCTATATTTCTTAGAAGTTTTAAACAATTTGCTCTTTCTAAACAGGAAAAAATAAAAAATAAACTACATATTTATTAGAATTAATTATTACTAATATGTGCAATTATTGCACAGCAATTGAAAATGGAGGACTAGAAAAAAAACAAAGAAATGAAAAACAAGTTAGGGATAAACATTGCAGAAATAGATGTGAAGAAGAGCTTGCAAGCTCATACAAGTGCAGTATTAAACATTAACACTCCAAACCCCTTAAAGAGATACTATAGGCACCTAGACCTCTTCATCTCAGTAAAGTGGTCTGAGTGCAGTGTCCCTGTTTCCCTTAGCCCTGCAATAATTTGCCTGCTTTTCACCCAATCAGAACAGTGATATATTTCAAATTAGGGCCAATGTCAAGAAAATGCACAGATGACAGTGGACTAAAGGAAGCTCTAGTGTCCTTTCAAAATTATTTTTTTTTGTATAGGAATAAAATTATAATTAGGCTATTTTTAAATTGAAAGGCAATTATTTAAAATGTTACATATGTAGTTTTTTTTTATAGAAGACTGACTTTTGGTGTCACTGTCCTTTTCAAGTTGCTTCAATGCGTATCTGACAAAAATTGTGCTTTATAAATATATTATAATGCTACTGATAACAAAAATAATATTTTTAAAAGAATATGGCTATTTTAATACTGTAATAACTTTATGGAGATATCTATCACCATTACGTATTTTTAAAGGCATTTGTAGGTCAAATAAAGACTCATATCCCCATAATTCACTGGTGGCAGATATTTGACACAGTACCCTCTTGTTCATTTAAGGGCATTAACCACTCTATGCCCAACTCATTTATTCTTTCTCTTGTGCAATTCACCTCTCTTTTCAAGCACAATGGCTAGTTTTATAATGTACTGTATATATATATATATATATATATATATATATATATATATATATATATTTATTGTCTCTATAACAAAATTGCATTTTTACATGATTATTATGTAAAGAAATAATATAATAAACACACTAAACATTTCTGTGAAAAATATAATAGTTATAAGTTCATTCTTGTAAGCTTACATGTTAAAATTCACAAATGATGTCTCTGACAGTAGTAGTGGAGACTGGGAATGGCACCCACCACCTGCAAGGTAAGAAGTCAAACCATTTTAAAACTGACTACTTAAAATGGAGGGAATGGGGGGGGTCAGGACATTCCTGGCATCATAACTGTTACAGGGAGTTGTACTGGTTATGTTGCTTGGAGTGTTTCTTTCAAGTAGAGTAACTTATATGACCGGTACATGCATGGCTGGATTTGCCATCTCAGCTGTCCCATGGTAAGTTTTCACAATGTACCTTTCTCCTTTCATATATACACATTAATCAATACAATATTTGTGAGTAATTTATTAACTGCAGGGGACTCAGTAGTTCAGTAGCTCCTCAGCAATAAAACGCAGAGTACATAGTTTAAATGTAATTGATGAACTGCAATGTACTTAATTATTTTCCCATCAATCATCTAATTTTTTTGGCTCAACTGGCAGAATCCATAATCATGAACCAATCCGAACATTTCTGCTCGAACATCAGAAATTTGAATGACTGCCCAACAACCCAACACTGGATAAATTGTATTTGGACTGAACCTAATCTCCAAGTCAAGTACAAGTAAGAGCTCCACAGCAATATATTTACAGTTATCTGCATACATGACTCTCAGAGCTCCTCTTAATAACTGTGGCTGAGTGTGCTGTGTGTGTATGAATGCATGTGTGTTGTGAGTGCTGGTTGAGGGTGGGTGGATGGCCGTAGCTGAATGTGATTGTGAGTGGTGGCTGTGTGTAGAGAGGTTGAGTGTAAATATGTGGCTGAATGTGGTGAGTATGTATGGTGTTGGTTGAATGGGATGTGCAGGATAAATGATGTGTTTAGGAGACTATATTGTAACTTCAGCCTCACCACACATGTTATGACAAATTAAATGGTTTTATAATTAAAAAATAATAATAAAAGGTTTTGCTTTTTTATTTACCCTCCACCCCCTTATTTTATTTTATTTTTTAATCACTGTGGGTGCAGCGACATGATGCCTAGATGCAATGGACATAGAATGTGATTTGCACCTCTTTGGATAAAGACCATACTGTTAGGTGGACATTGAATGGGTCAGAGCATTGTCGTGTTAACCCAGCAAAAGTGCTCTTTCTAATTAACTGATGAGGGAACACTTAAAGTGGTCTTCACCAGCTGGAGGTGCAGACCGCACATGCTTATGGCAAAAAAATATGGCAAATTTGGTGTTCAGTACATATTATTTGTTGGATGGTTACAATATTTAAAAACAGTTAATCCAAACGAAAAGATTTCAGCTTTGTTAAAAAATCTATGTGTGCATGTATGTATAAAACTAAGGTGCCATTTGATGCAAAAACCGTTTAACTGCATGAGTTATTTTAGAAGGATAATTAATTAACATTCTGTATGAACTTTAGAATTGTGTGTTTGTATGAACTTATCATGGGCTTACTTTGCTAGAATGGTAAATGTGGACTTGCATTGTTGTTCTGAAACAGCAACTTATAGCTGTTTCACTTACAGATTCACTTATACATTTTTCAGATGAAAATTGTACAAATCATGAAGTTGTACTTCGAAATGCTTAGTGTAAAATTAATCATCACACATTACAATGCTCATCAGCATCCAAAGAAACACAGTCCGCCATCAACAATGCACCAAGTGGAAACTTTCAACTTGATTTATTAGTGCGTGTAAAAGCCAGTGTGAGCAAAAAAGATTTAAGCTCATATTTTATTTAAACGATAGCAACACAAGCCCTATGTTTATTAAAAGGAAACCGACAACATGTGTTATCAATAGTCACTTTGGTGGCTTAGTGGGCAATAAAATTAGTGACAGAGTTAGAACTTTCACTGAGTTCTTCCCATAGAGAATAATGGGAGCTGTGAGCAACTGGCATTTTAGTACGAGCTACCGGTAATTCCCTATTGCTGCATGTGAAATTGGCAGAAAACCAGTGACAGTTATGGAGATGCGCTAGCCTATACCTGTCTAGCACTAAAAATGTTATGTTGGCCTCTAATACAATGAGGGTTTATATTTGCAGTCATGCTACACTGTTTAGCATGCAGAGTATTCATTTTGTGTTATATCGATTTTATAGTTTCCATCAAAAGTAACAGCATTCCCACTCAGGGGAGGAAAGACATACCATACAATTATCACGCAATTGCTTGTGAATAAAAGTAGCAACCTCACCACGCAGGGGAGGAAAAAATATCTTACAATAATCACAGAATTCTTTGAACATGACATGAAAATGATAAGAAAAAAATCAGGGTCACCACATAGGTGTAGTGAGCATATATTACAGTAATAATGCAATGTCAAGGATATTAACAACTTCCCTACTGCAATCTAGCTGCATGTTAGTTCATATGGGATGCAGGTCCATTACCCTAAGTTGACTCTTTGCATACCATGGTCCATGAGGTGCAGTTGATGGAAAGAGGGTAGAAATTTGGACAGTTTGAGAGATGGTTCCAAATGAACCATAAAAATGGTATGTAAACGGGGGAGGGGGGAATCTTAGAGTAAGTGGGAAGAAAAAGGAGGCGAAGATGGGAAAAAAAAGAAAGTCACTGTTCCAGGAGCCCTGCCATCCTTGTGTTTAGATGGTAGCTAAGAGGAGCTCAAAGTTGCCAGAGCTCGCGTGTTGCAGCCTCTGTGTGTGATATTCTCTGTCCTTTGCTGCATTTCATCTATTTTCAGAGGGTTTGTATTTTATTTTTCCATTACAAAGCATTGCAGAATCTGTTGGCAGTTGTGTGACAATAGCTAAACAATAACTAAAGCTCTCAGTCTAAGGCTCTATAAATGTATACTCACTCGCTATATTGCTAAAGCAGAAGTGTAAATGTTTATTGTCAAATAACTCAAAAATGGTTTGATACAGTACCCAGAGTGGTGCCCATGGAATAGTAGCAATATAACCAATTTAACTGGCTATAGTAGTAAAGGTATCCCAACTGCTCCTTAATGTCAGGACTAACAGAAATATTCAACAACAATACTAGAAGTAATACTAGGTTAAATGCACAAGAAATTATTGTGCAAGAGATATCATCTCACTGAACATTTGAAAGCATGTTGCTAAAAAATAAATAAAAGATTATATTTCAAATATATTCTTCAATTCACTTGAAGTTAGTACAGCGTTCAAAACCCCCCTTTCTATTTAAGTAAATGATTGGCATTTTTGGAAGGTATAACAAAGGCAAGCAGATCCAAATATAGTATAGTACAGTACAGCTAGCACCGTTTGCATTGAAAACTATGGCCTGAACTTACAATACTAACAATATTATTCATGAAAGTCAGAAATGTCTGAAAATAAATCAAAGTAAATATCAAATTTAAGGTCAAATAGAACTGGAAGTATTTTCTAAGTCTAAGTATTTTCCAGTTTTGGCTACTTTGCCTTATATCTACTTTAGCATTCCAAGAATTCTCACTTTAATAAATAGCCCTGAATGTTACATTGCATATCTTCGTCAAGATGGAGTTAACACACAAGCAAAAACCATCACCATGTGTACAGTTTGTTGTATACTGATGAAAGTTAAGCTGAAATGATGAAATAACATTTACCTGCATTCATCTAATGGATATTCGGAGGCCCCACCAGCTGTTCCATAGTTAAATAGTTACACAGCTGAAAAGAGACTTGTGTCCATCAAGTTTGGCCTTTCTCACATATAGTTTTGCTGTTGATCCAAAAGAAGGCAAAAAAAAGTCTGAAGCGCTTCCAATTTTGCAACAAACTAGGAAAAAAATTCCTTCTTGACTCCAAAATGGCAGTCAGATATCTCCTTGGATCAAGCAGCTATTACCCCACTAATTAGAAATTATATCCCTGTATGTCATATTTTGGGAAGTATTTATCCAATTGCTGTCTAAAGGGACAGTATAGTCACCAGAACAACTACAGCTTATTGCATTTGTTCTGGTGAGTAGAATAATTCACTTCAGACACTGAACTTTCCTCATAGAGATGCATTGATTCAATTAATCTCTATGAGGAGATGTTGATTGGCCAGGGCTGTGTTTGAATTGTGCTGGCTCTGCCCCTGATCTGCCTCTTTGTCAGTCTCAGCCAATCCTATAGGGAAGCATTGTGATTGGATCAGGCTACCACTTCTGCTGATGTCAGCAGGCAGTGGGTAGGTCAAGAAGAAACAGTGACAAAGGCAGCAGCTTCAGGCTTAAAAACAAGAAAGATTTACTATATTTAGGGAGGCAAGAGGGGGCAAGGGGGGCTAGGTGGTGGTTTTAACCTTATAGGGTCAGGAATACATGTTTGTGTTCCTGACCATATAGTTCTCCTTTAAACATCTATATGGACTCTGATAACACTACATCTTCAGGCAGAGAATTCCATATCCTTGTAGTTCTTACTGGAAAAAAAAAAAATTCTTTGCCTTAAATTAAATCTCCTTTCTTACAGTCTAAATGTGTGACCTTGTGTCCTATGAATAGCCCTGTTTATGAATAGATTTCCAGATAATAGTTTGTACTGGCCCCGAATATATTTGTATAATGTTATCATATCCCCTCTGAGGGACCATTTTTCCAAACTAAAGAGATTTAAATTTTTTAACTAAAATGCTCCATTCCTTTTACCAATTTTGTAGCTCGTCTCTGCACTTTTTCTAGTGCCATGATACCCTTCTTTAGAACAGGTGCCCAATATTGCACAGCATATTCAAGGTGTGGTCTTACCAGCAATTTATAAAGAGGCAAAATTATATTTTCTTCACAAAAATGTATGCCCCTATTTATACATGAAAAAAACCTTACTGGCCTTAGCAACTGCAGATTGACATTGCATATTGCTGCCTAATTTGTATTCTATAACAATTCCAAAATCGTTCTCATGACTTGTTATCCCTAATTCACTACCATTAAGGGTGTAAATTGATTGTGCATTCTTGACCCTGAACTGCATAACTTTGCATTTCTCTACACCAAATTGAATCTGCCATTTTAGTGCCCAGTCCCCAAATCTATCTAAATCCATCTGCAGAAAAGCAATATCCTGCTCACATTTTATTACTTTACAAAGTTTTGTGTTATCTGCAAACACTAAAATATGGCTTTCAATGCCTATTTCAAGATCATTTATAAAATATGTTAAACAGAAGCAGTCCCAAAACAGAACCTTGAGCGACACCACTTACCACTTTTGTCCAGCATGAAAATTTACCATTAATGACAACTCATTGTACTCTATCCTTTAGGCAATGTTCTACCCAAGAACAAGAATATTCATCTAGACCAATTTATTTTAGTTTGAAGACCAGCCTGTTGTGAGGAACCGTATCAAATGCCTTGGTAAAATCCATGTAGATTACATCCACTGCAACACCCTGATCTATACTTCTACTTACGTTTTTGTAGAATGCAATTAGGTTAGTTTGACATGACCTATGTTTCATAAAACCATGCTGATTATTGCTAATAAAGTTCTTCCCAGTGAATTATTGAATATTATCCCTTAATAGCCCTTCAAATATTAAATTAAATATAGGAACGACATCTACCTTCCCCAATCCTCTGATACAATACCTGAAACAAAAGAATCTTGAAAGATTAAATACAGAGGTTCACTTATTTCCCCACTTAGCTCCTTAAGTACTCGCGTGTGAATACCGTCAGGCCACAGAGTTTTATTTACATTCATTTTCTTTAACTGCTGTAGCATCTTGTCTCGAGTCATCCAATCACAAGTTATCTGCAAGTTTTTTGCAGCAATCATTTGCATATCTCTTGCCATAGGATCCTTTTAATATTCACTAAAGAAAAAGTTATTTAAAGTGTCTGCCATCTTCATTAGCTAACAGACCAATCTCTGTTTCCAATCTCTGTACCTACACTTTCATTTTTTGTTTTTTTAAAATTGATGTACTTGAATTTTTTTGGGGGGTTGGTTTTGTATTCTTTGGATATCAATTTCTCATTTTCTAGTTTAACCTTTTTAATTGCCTTTTTGCAAGCATTATTGGCTTCCTTATATCTTATATAGGATGCCTCTGATTGGTCCAATTTAAATGTTGTAAATGCCCTTTTCTTATGTTTAATCTCTTATTTTACTTCTCCGCTAAGCCACATTGGTTTCAATTTGTTTCTTTTACATTTCTTTTACATTTATTACTCAATGGTACATACTGAGAAATGTACTGTTCTGATATTTGTTTGAAGAACAAATTTAATTGTAAATTGTAACATAATCTCATCTAATGGAAACATTAATGAATTCAATTAATTTTGAAAATGCGTACCTATTGCCTACACTTCTGTAAAATATTACATTAGCATCACCAAAACAAGAAATAGCTGTGACTTTATCAAGAGAAACATATGTTCAGCCAAATGAGAATTTAGAACATTTCCATTTAACTATCAAGTCACGCCAGACACTTTCTGTCACTTATTAAAACTTTACATTAATAAAACTACTGCAAATGTTATTTCTTTTTAATAATTGTCTTTAGGAATTGGAAGTGACTTAAAATAGGTCAGTAAAAAAAAACCCACATATCTATATATACATGTAATTTAAAATATGTACAACAAATTGCAAATGGTTGGAAATTCAAAGTAAACTTTTCCAATTTTTAAAACAGTAAAATTAGAAAGAAAAAATCAAACTCACCTATGTTTTCAGATCTATTTTAGTCTAAAATGTGAAATGCACTTTGGAACTATTTTCAATTCTTAAGGACTCACACTTCAAGTGAATAAATTTGACAGTGACGGACTCTGGATGTTTTACTACATCACACGTTGATTTGTATCATCCAACGTGATATTAAATCCTGTTCATAGCTATTATTTAACATATTTTGTATAACATGCTGTAGAAAACTTTAGCATAAAATGATTGTATATACAGTATTAAACAGATGCCACTACGTTGTGGTATAGATATATTTGTCATCTGTTATCTCAGCCAGAGTAAAGTAAAATGTTAATTTGACTCACACACCATGCAAACATGACATGCTGGCACACTGTAGTAGACAATAACATCACATCAACATTTTGCACAATTCATATAGAAACAGTTCATTCAGTAACAGCTTGCAACATTAAGACATATACTAATTATTTAGCAGTAGACTGGACAAATATGTGTGTAAAACCATATATGACAAACTAGGAAATAGATTTTACGCAAGTATACATTTGTTTAGGAGTTCACTAGTAATTTCACTATTGCAAACTATATTTCTAGCAAAGGTGTATATTTTAAGCAAAAACTCACCAAGCTTTCCCTAAAGTAGAGATAAATGCTGATAGCTAAGTGACAGGCAAACGCAGGAAAAGCCTCCTACAGGCAGTAAAAATATGTCTTGTGCTTCCTAGGGGTGTACAGGATGAAGTTAAACAGGTCTCTCCATTCTGACTCAGATGTGTTTTGTCAGCATCATGTAGAACATCTTACCTATTCGGGGAAGCATGCCAACATACTCAAGGAGAGCCCAAGAAAATCCAATCACACTAAAAAGAGTGGGACCTGTAATCATTGTGGTACTGACATACCATTTGTGGTTATGGTGCTACTAGTCTGTAAATGCTATTCTCTGGTATCCAGATCAAAAGATATTTTTGCAGCTCAACAAAAGCAAGGGATTCCAGCAGCATGTAAATGTGAATACTTTGACAGTGTTACATTTCTTGCAAGAATACATTTAACAGAGTTCTCTTGGACACTGGGCAATATACTTTTCTTTCATAAGAAACAAAGTGGGAATAAGAAACTGAGCAAAACCAAACTAGAATGTAAAACAAAGTGTCATTTAGAATGAGATTGTAATCATTTGGGAAAGGCCTACTTCACACTAATTACTTGTAATTCTATGACACCACTATATAACTGCATAGAGCATTGGAAATGGTGCCACTATATAAATACTAATAATAATAGTAACCAGAGAAACTAGTTAACCCTAGATTAATGAAGAGGAACTGGGATAAACTGTAAATCCCATTTACCGACATAATTGTAACAGCTCCTCGCACATCCAGTCTGTTAAACATAGTCATTATATATGATGAATGATGGTGCTTCAAAAAGTGGCATTATAATCATGCAGCTGCTCATTGAAGAAATGCCCTCGCATACACAATGTCAAGTTATTGCATGTTTTGCTCATTTGGGTACTGGACAGGTGTGGCGAGCAATGGTTGCCAAACTACATTGGTGGATATGGTATGCCGTGATGCCTAAAATGCATACACTAGATTATTGAGGTTGCTGCCATAAACCATGCATGTTACCTTGCTGATATGAAACATATTTCCTGTGGAACTATAGGAGATATTGATCTGCTTCCTGCTGGTATTTTAATAAAAATTACTAAATTATATAAACTCATATAAGAAGAGGATTGTATGTTCTTTATTTTTACTACATTTGTCACCCTACCTTCTGTTGGAACATAGTAGAATACATAATAGAAGGTGTGCCTTCTGTGCTGCACAGACCTATGAATAAGCAATAGTCTGAGTATCTAGGGGCAGTATTGATTGGCAGAGGGTGTTATCTGAATGCTGCTCTCTCTCACAGCACTCATTGTCGGTATGCATTGGTATGATACTTCCAGTGGCAGCTGTGCTGGGATTGGCCAAGGACCCTCATTTAGTGTAAACTACTTCAAAATGGATTAATATTGAATAGAGGAACAGTGCCAAATGACTCCAGGCTCTAAATCCTCTTCAATGAGAAGAAATGGTTATAATGCCAAAAGTGTCCCTTTAGCATTAAACATACATTTTACAGGCTGCTGATTCGCAAAGAAGATGTGCTGCTTAGCAGAACCTAATGTCAATATGCTTAAAGTAGGAAATCAATTAATTAATCAAAGTATTTCTTACAAATTTAGGAGGCAGGCAACTGCATAATGAAGTACTTCTTCATTAGGTTACAAAAAATCCCAATCATTCTTGAACTAGCAATCTATTCTTTGCCGTGCTGTCCAAAGTCCAAGTCTAGTTTATGGTTAAGTACACCATTGAATGAAACTAGCTTTGTAAGATTACATTAATGTAACCTTTTTCTAACAATCACAAATTATTTCTATATAATATGTGTTTTATAAAAGACTATTTTATTAACATAGAATGTTAACATTGATGCAGACTTAGGCAGCAGTTTGTATATACTATAGAGGAATTGTACACCCAAAAATCTTTATAGGGCTTCTGATTTTAAAGTAATACTATGAGTACCAAACAAATGTATCTTAATAAAGTACTGATGGTGTATAGATTGTGCCCCTACAGTGTCACAGCTTAATTCTCTGTTTAGAAGTTATGTTGTATATGCCACCCTAATCCCACCCTCACTAGCTGTCACTCACACAGCCGCTATGAAAAAAGGTTTAATTTTAACAACACATTGTTTTCACTTTAGTCCTTATTTCCTACTCTGTTACTGAATTTTAGAGCATGGTATAAGAACTTCTGATTTAAATGCACTGTGCAATAATGCAGGATTAAAAATATAGACACCTTTTTAAGGAAGTATGTAGGAAGGTTGTGTGAGTATCATCCAAGGAAGATTTGACTAGAGTTGCTTAACCTCTTAACACTGTAGGACATTCCCTGTTGCCCTAAAAATAGCAGACTTTAACACCGTTATGACAATTATGGAACATCCTTGCATTTTGGTGTAAGCAGGGATAAATCACTGCTCACACCTGGGAGATCTAGGTACCATTCAATACCTGGGGCTCTAATATGTCATCTTGCACCATATGTAGACTGCTAGATGAGCTGTATACAGTGAGCTCTACCAATAGCCCTTTAAATCCTTTGATCAACCACCGTGATTTTCGTATGTTACTCAGAGACCAGAAGCCCCCCAGGGTCTGAAAAGACACAGCTAGAGTCTCCCTGCATGCACCTAGGCTGACAGTGATTGGCACAGATTGCTGTCCTGCACTGATCACACAGTGATCGCCATGGAGAGCATACAGGAGCTGCAGCATGAAAGGGTGATCTCCCTCTGATGCTGCAATCACAATGTAGAGAGCACTCACATTGTAGAAGCTAAGAAATCCTTCTGGTTAGGGTAGTGTTAGGGTATGCCTTCACCCATAGGAGGGAGTGGGAGCCATTATTTAATAAATGTGGTGGGACATGCTATTGTCTCCCCAGCCACCATCAATGGACAGTGGCTGTAGGCTATTAAATAATCATTGAGTGGAGTCTATGCCATTGTCCACCATACTCACCTCCACCAGTTTTGGGTGGAGGAGAATGCTACTGTCCATAACCTCAAAACCCCCTCCACCTATTTTTTGGATGGGGTGGTATTAATGAAATAAGTGGGTTGACATGTCATTGTCTACCTCTCTGAAAGTGTGGACGTACACCCTGCTCAGGGCAATGGCATGTCCGTCACTCTCATGTCATTAAACCCCCACACCTTCCATCTAGAGAACTGTTAATTATTTAAGAATAAAACACATTTTAAGCACCAAATTGTGGCAGTTGACATTTCACAGCAAACATTTGATTTGAAAGAAAAAAATATCCAGGCACACCTAAAGGTTTCTTCTAAATTGCTATCTTTTTATTTGAAACAAGAAAGTGGAGGCTCCTCTCTGAACCTTTATCAGAGAAAAGCCGAAACGTTGTCTCCACTTTCTTGTTTCAAATAAAAAGACTGCCTTTTAGAAGAAGCCCCAGGTGTGCCTGGATATTTTTTTATTCCATTTGATGTCTTCAGGGATTGGCCTCCCTTTCTGGATACCCTGTAGGAAGTATTTCCCCTTTTTTAGCGTGTGCATTATACTCTTTTTTTTTAAGCTAACATAATTTGGACAATGTTGCATTGGTAAGCACCATGCAAGCAAATCGCTAGCTTGATGTTACTATTCGATCAACTGCACACTTTCCATGAAAAAACTCCCATATATGATACAGTGGGAAAAGTATCTAGGTACAACTATCCCTCTCCCTTTGTGGATGCAAACATTACTGACTAAAATGTTGTCAAGCAGTTTGCACCATCATATTGTAAAATAATGATGCGATGGTACCTAGTCTTGCAAAAATATAAGACATCCCCCCCTTTTGTTGGAGATGTGGTCAGGGATTCAGTTCTCTCAGACAAGTTTTCTTGGGTTGCCCCATGTTAACACAATTTTAGCTGCAAGTGAAGAGATCCATCCATGATACCACAAATGTCAACCTTCCACTCCACCCACACTACTACCTTTTACACTTAATTCCAATCCTAAATTGGTTGCCAAGCAAGGTTGTGATACTCCATTTACTGCACGCAGCTAAAATCGGTATACTGGAAAAGATTTAATAAAAGAGGTAAGGGACAGGGTGGAGTTGTGGCTTTTAAAATCTAAGGCAGAGAAGCTGACCATACAAAAATATGGGATAGTTGGATAGGAGCTCAAGTAAATGGTTCTCAATAACATCAGGCTGTTCCAAGACAGGTGAGATACCATTGCACTAATACCCCCTCCTTTGAATTCACTACTTCTATACGAATTTACACAGCAGGTGCTCTGAGCAATTGCAGCCTCTTGAGTTTAGCGCCAATGAGCTAACCAAACCAGAAAGCCAAGGGGGTGTAGCCGGGTTATATCATAAAAGTGTAAATTTCGATTGAAATCTGCACTTTTTGCAAAAGAAAAAAATAAGAGGACACACTCTTCGCACATAAAGCTTTTCAGCAAGCTAAAGTGCTTTAGGGGGCTAAATTGTCCCTTTAATGAAAATTCTTACTTTAGTAAATAACTATATACTGTTTATATAACGGAAGCTTCACTACACACAAAAATGTTATTAACCATATAAGCTGCTCAGATTATTCTAGAACAATGCCATGAAAATCCAGAACAAGCAGCAAGTGAATAAATAATGCAAGTTCCATGTGCTGTCCGGGTTAAGAGCAAGAAAAAATGTTTAAAATACATTTTAATGTCTCTGGTAGCATTAGCTGTTCAAACCATCAATTTAACCGCAAGCATAGACAATGTTGTTACAATTTATTAAATGGCGTACAAAAAGAGGATATTAAGTAGCACCTAGTCAATGCAAGAAAACATGAACTGTGGAGTAATCAAGATTTTTATTAATGTGTATGAAGAGCTGATTGATCAATGTTAAATTCTAATGAGAGGCTACTAACAACAGGAAACAAAAAGCCAACTTTTGGCGAGAGAAGGATGGAATTGATAGTGTCAGCAAGGCTATAATGAGCGAAAGTAAAAACAACTCACAAGTGCATTAGGTCTTACAGCTCATTTATTTCTTCATGTATCATGCATCCACAGCTAATCCCATGCCTCATCTAGTCCTCATGCATAGTTACTCACTATTATATTCCAGTATATCCAGCAACAGGTTTACTTAAATTAATTTGTAACAACAAAGCCCAAATAAGCATTCACTAAACTGGGAATTGCAGAAGTACAAAAAATTGATAAGGGGATTACAAATGTTTGATTGACTGGCAGTGGCGGCAGGTGACGTTTTAAGATGGGTTGCCAGACTCCACCCCCAGAACTGTAATCCTCTTTATACAGTTCAGATAACTGATCATAATACAGAGATGCTCATACAATAAAACAAGTTGGACATGACATCCAGATATTCATAAAATACATAGAGCTAAGTACAAAGAGAGTTGAGAAAACAATAGAGATGTAATTCACAGAGCTGGGCACAATACAAATATACATATACAATACACAGAGCTGGTTAGACAACAGAGATATTGATACAAAAGGTAGAGCTGAGTAAAATACAGAGAAATAACATAGTACATGGGTCTGTATAATGCTCCAGTTCTCTCTCTTTCTCTCTATCTTCCTAACCCTCTCTTAGTTCTCCCTTACATTATCTCATTTTAGTAGTGCTCCTGCTATGATAATTTTAGCATTCTATTAAATATTGCTACTTTTATGGAACATGTCAGCTACTCCATTAGCCATAGGCGTGTGCGCAGCCTATTGCATACGGGTGTGCACCCTAAAGCACACACACACCGCGTGTATATGTATTTTTATATGTGAATATATATATATTGATCTATATATATATAGAAATAAAGTAATGATAGCACTCCAAGGACTTCGAAAATATCGTGAAAAAAAGTAGCTTTTTATTCAGGCATCTGCCACAGAAGATCATCGTTTCAGTTCTCTAAGGAACTTTCGTCAGGATATATAGATAGATATATATATATATATAGATATATATATATATATATATATATAGATATATATATATATCTATATATATATATATACACATACTCACAAACACACACGTACGTACGTACGTACGTACGTACATACATACACTACTGTGTGTGTGTGTGTGTGTTTGAGGGTGTTGTGTGTGTAAGGGTGCTGTGTGTGTGTGAGGGTGCTGTGTGTGTAAGGGTGCTGTGTGTAAGGGTGCTGTGTGTGTGTGAGGGTGCTGTGTGTGTGTGTGTGAGGGTGCTGTGTTTCTGTGTGTGTGAGGGTGCTGGTAGTGTGCTGTGTGAGGGTGCTGTGTGTGCGTGTGTGTGTGTAAGGGTGCTGTGTAAGAGTGCTGTGCGAGCATGCTGGTAGTGTGCTGTGTGCTGTGTGCTGTGTGAGGGTGGTGGTGTGTGTGTGTGTAAGGGTGCTGTGTAAGGGTGCTGTGTGTGTAAGGGTGCTGTGCAAGGGTGCTGGTAGTGTGCTGTGTGCTGTGTGAGGGTGGTGTGAGTGTGTGTGTGTGAGGGTGCTGTTAGTGTGCTGTGTGTGAGGGTTCTGATAGTGTGCTGTGTGTGAGGGTGCTCTGTGTGGGTGCTGTGTGTGTGCTGTGTGAAATTGTTTGGAGGGATTGTGTGTTTGGGTAGGGGGACAGATTTGGAAATAGCCTCCCTCCCTTCTTACCTTTTGCCTGGGAGGGGGGATCCTTGCTGACATCCCTGATCCCTGGTGGTCCTGCAGGGCTAGATTTCTCTCTCACGAGATCTGAGTGTTGCTGGCAAGAGCTCCTCTGGTCCTCTACTGCCTCCCTCCCTGCGAACCGGTGAGATCACCGGCCCATGGAGACACACACCGTGGGCCGTGGGGATTAGGGTGTGCCGAGGCACACCTGGCACACCCTGTGCGCACTCCTATGCCATTAGCTCTCAGAACACAGTAAGCACATGGTTAAAGCATCAAGATACTGATAGATTCCAACCATTTCACCTGCTCCTGACTCATTATTAGCTCTCAGCACACAGTTCACACATGGTTAAAGCAGCAGAATATCGATAGACTCCTTATTACCTTTACAGCTGGCAATATAATGAATCCTCAGTGCTAATAAGAGGCCAAGAATTATCTGACATGGTTAGCAGAAGCAGCAATCATTACAGAACCAGATGCATCCTCAGAGTCACAGCCCCAGTCCTGCAGTATGAAGCTTCACAACTTTCCAATTAGCCATGGCATGAGTGTCTCAGGGCTCACCTGCAGATTTACAGTGGTGGGTTTTTGGCCACTGAGCCTACTTTATGCAGTAGGAGTTATTAAAACTATTAGTGACAGGCAGCAAAGCTGTGTGTCAGAATTGTCCCCTTCCTCTTGTGACTGGCTGTCCCTGGCTTTATATATATATTAAATATATATTTGAGTAAATTACCTTGCTTAATCAGACCTCAGGCAGTGGTCACTGGTGTGACAAATGCTCCTTACCATGGACGTTTGTCACGAACTCCTGGAGGAGCCTGCTAGCTAATCTACTGGCCAAGGACTATGGGAAAAGACCCTGTTTGAGAGTTAAATCTCCCCAACCTCCATTAGCAGCTTTCCCTGGGTTCCCCTGATTCGGTACTTCCCCTTCATTCAAATGGAACCTGGTAGCCGTTTACATGAAGAAACCCACAAATTGCCCTCAGTGGTACTTAACCGCAATCGTTATTGAACTAAATTCGGCATGAGAACTTTGTGGGTTCCCGGTCACCTCAGCAGGACTTAGCTGCGAATGTTATGAAACTGTTTTTGGCATGAGGTGACCGTGCGGCTTCCAGACAACTTGGTCCGGGGTTTTGAACGACTTTGAAATCTGCCAGGAGAGCGCTTTTTGGAGGGAAGGTGTCTGTGACTAAGGGGAACAAACGCTATCTGAGACTCAGGCAGAGTAACCCATATTTTGGCCACAGGAGCTCCTAAAAGTTTACTGGCCAAAGCACCAAATGTTCTGGAACTGTTTTGGGAATAGGACCATGTGTTCAGCTGGTCAGACGGTGTTTCCCCTACACTGCATGGATCTGAGCGCTATTTAATGAACTTGGGCACTCAGATCAGGGGAATTTAAGGATATACTTCTTATATTTCTATGATGTTTTGGGGCATTTTTATGTTTTATGCTTAGTCATTCTGACTCAGAAATTCATGGGCGTGTTGTGGGAGTGTTCTGGGCATGTTTTACTGTATCCTTGCTGTGTATATAAGTGGGCCATCTGGCCATAATAAAGTCAGTCTTCTTGTACCCTTCATCAAGTCTAGGCTGATGTTTGGGTATACCAGAGCTATAATCACTGCTTTAATCTTAGTTTTTCTAAAATACTGCAATTACATTCCCTCCCCCCCCCAAAAAAAAATACTAGTGAGGCACTGTCCAAATTGCCCCTGTGGATGAGCCTCCACTGCTACCTGGAAACATTCTCCAGCTCAAACAGTTTTTCATCTGTGGTATTTTGGCCTAATTTTGGCTATTCCCTTGTACATATTCTCTGCAACTTTCAAATTAATGAACAACCCCAAAAAAGCCATGTCAGCTGTACTTTAATGATTGTATCATCCAAACAAATCTGCTGTCCTGACACTTCAGTCTGGTGTTAATATAGACGATTAAGGTTAATAAAATAAATATATGTCAAAGTATCAGCAACCTTAAAAGTGTACCAGAAACAGCTCTAAATACAAAATTAATGTGTGATGTGCTTGTAAAAATAAATAACGTAGTAGTGTAGTGACTACAGCATTTCAAAACTCAAAAAATACTGACACAGAAAAAAATAAAAGGTACACTGTGCGTTTTTAAAAAGTGTCACTCTTGTGATCATAATATATAAAATAGTTATAGGCATAAAAAGTGCAATGTAGCAATTAAAAATCACACACTAACACAAGTGATAGTGCTCATACAACCCTCATATGTGTATAAATGATGTGTAGATAACAGCCTTTATTTATAATCAGCACAAAACCAGAAAGGACAGCCCACAATACACCACCAAATGAACAGATTGGCAAATAGACTGCAGTAGAACCAGCAACATGCAGACCTCGGCCAAGGTGAGTATAGTCCATTTCACTGTGGGATTAGCTTCCCTGCTTTGTTGCATTCATCTATGTTCGGGGAAATGTCCCTGAACAAAGATGAACGCAGCAGATCAGGGAATCCCTCTAATTCCCATGGTGGCTCGCACTTACTACTCCTTGAGAGAGCTGGTCATAAGTGCGAGCCATCGTAAAACAGGTAGGTCGCAAAACGAGGATCACCTGTAATATATATTAGTGATGATAATTGCAGTTTTGTTTAGTTGATTTTACTTTGAAACCATTAGTCACTCTTCCATATTTCATGTATGCATATTCCTCTCTTCATTGTCTCTATAGGGAATATATCCTACTTTCCCAGCCATGGTATGATGGCAATTTACAAAACACAAGTAAGTCCTTTATTTAGTAAAAGGGAGTAATCTGGACCCTTGTTACTTGAACATTTTAAAGACCTGTCCTACTGCACAAGGATGAGAAATAGTTAAATACCAACATGGTTGACTAACATTGTGTAAATATACAGTATACATTTAGCAAGGAGTACCCTTACTCAAATCCTGTATTGACTGTGCCTTTGGGAGCTACATGTTTATGCTCTGCACATGATTGTGTGTAGAGGAAATAAAAATGACTGACAGTTCTTAGCTTCGACGACGAGATGCTAATATTTCAGGTGAATTATTTGAACTTCAGGAATACAGCAGAATTACTCAACAGATCAGATACACCTATAAGGAAAGCCACTTTGATTGCTTCCTCTTGGCTCTGTGTAGAGGAAATAACATTACAGACATAGTGAAGTGATTAAGGTATTAATATGGCTTCTAGTAAACCACAGATATATAATTTAAAGTACAGTTTTACTCTACATTATTTCTTAGAAGATTGTAGACTTTTTTCTTTTAAGATATTTCTTTATTGATTGTAAAGATTTCAGGAAAAAAAATGAAGTAATGTTGGTGAATACAAATAAGGACAAAGCTACGACCTTATATAAAACTAGCTATTAGCTCAATTATATCTCAATGTACAGTGTAGAAACTAAACAGAAAGTATTTGTTGTAGGCATAGTCTAATTAAATAATTTTGTGACTCACTGTTGTGAAACTGCATACAGAGTAGCCTGAATCCTGCATTTAATAAACTATACATAGAATAATCTGGATACTGTATATAATCACAAGTCTCAAGAAAATTTCTTAAAGGGACACTATAGTCACCCAGACCACTTCAGCTAAATGAAGTGGTCTGGGTGCCAGGTCCCTCAGGTTTTAACCCTTCACATGTAAACATAGCAGGGTTAATCCAACCTCTAGTGGCTGTCTTCCTGACAGCCGCTAGAGGCGCTTCTGCGACGCTGGATGCCAAATTCGCATCCAGCATGCAGAACGTCCATAGAAAAGCATTGAGAAATGCTTTCCTATGGACTGTTAGAATGTGTGCTTGCCACGCATGTGCATTCCGCTCCACTCGGGAGCGGACGTAGGCGGGGGAGGTCACCAGCGCCGAGGAAGCCCGGAGCTGGATTAAGGCAATCTGATGAAGGGGTTTTAACCTTTAACCGGGTTTGTTTTCCTGATACTATAGTAATCCTTTAAATAATAATTTTAACAGAGATGTTTGCAATCCAAGAATTATAGCATACAAAAGACAAAAAAAAAAGAATTTAAAGTCCTTGACAGTCTCCTTATGGAGACAGTGCTTGAATAAAAAGAAAAACTGCTGTGCACAAAAAAGAAAGAACAATTTCTATTGTATTACAAAAAAAAGCCAAAAACAGAAAACAAGAAAAATTTAGACATTTCACCTGGTTTTTAGGAGAATATACACAAATGAGGATATGCTGGAGCAGCTCCAAAGTTGTACTGTATGGTGAAAGTCCACTATATCTTTAATGCCAATGTAGTGGTTGGTATATTGAATTGTAAAATAGAGACAGTATGAAAATCACGTTGGTTGCATGACTCCAATTAGGCTCTCTGTAGGCAGTAAACATTCTGCAAATAGGTGCAGATATAAGACTCCGTGGTACCAGCAAAACTATGGACTATAAAAATTATTTTAAAAAGTTTATCCAAAAATATTAAATAAAGGCCATTATTTCTATACTTACATTTACTTAGTATGAGGTACAAATGGTTTTGTGTATAAGCAAAATGTAGTTCTGTAGAGGTCTTGCAATATTATTTTTGTACATTAACTTGGGTTCTGCAATACTATTCTTAACTTCTTTCCTAAAACTACTGGGGAATAAATGAACTGTCAGTTCTACTTATTTCATCTCATTTAACTTGCTAGAGAACATACTGTACTGCAAAATGTCAGAAGACAACAGGTCTTGTTGAAGTGTACATGAAATCTTTAGTCTTTTTTAAATAAAATGGGTGATTATTTTAATATAAAAAGTAACGTTCAGATCATATAAGTAGTAATATCTGTGGTTATCACTTTTAACCAATGCATTTTTTTGCCTGTGAAAATGTAAAAATCTCTCCATGCTCACTATGTGTAACATGTATGTAGAAGCAGTATAAGTGCATGTATTATGTGTGCAGTTTCTGTGTGAGTGCATATCCAAGATATGCAGAATGCATTGTCAGTGTATGTCATCGTTTGTGTGCGTCCATGTCAGTATATTTATTATAGTAGTGTTATTGCAAGTTCATGATAGTATTTGTGTGTTCCCACCCCCCAGCCATTGGTTTCTGAATTCCATAAAAGCATGTTTGCATGTTACTGTTCACATTATTAATTTGCACTCTTTCTTATTAGATGCCCACGTGAGAAACAAGAGTGGCCCATGCAGTAGATGAAAGTGCACATCATCTGCTTTGCATATAGAGAATGGAAGCAGATGATGTGACCAGGCATGGTGTTATTGAAAGGAAGAAATGATGGGCCATGCTCCCCCTGCTTAAAGTTGGCATGTACATTCCCATTCCCAAGAGTTTGTTAGTGGTGATAAGCATGCAAATGTAGTGACAAGTATGATTTTCCTTCTCCAAACCTTTTACTGCTCCTCCTTATAGATGTCAGGGGCTCACTGTGAACAAGCTACTGGCGGATGGAGAGAGGACATAGCACTATATTCTCTCTCCATTTTCTAATAGCCATGTCTCTTTGAGTTCTTGTCATGTAAGAAGAATCCATAAGAGGTCTGAAGAAGGAAAGGCAAACATGTTACTGCTCATTGGGTTGCAACACAAATATATATTATATTCATCTAAAACAGAATGTGCAGTAGCCAAACTGGCGACAGTCTACAAATTGGCACATAGTGAATTTCAAGAGCACTAAGTATAGCCATTTTGGCAGGATTGCTACAGAGCAGTGTTGTTGTGGAGGGACAGATTTTTGGTGACAAAGTCTAATCTAATGAGACTAGTACAGAGAAAATTTACAATTTTGTCTAAACTAATAAATATTCGTAACAATTATCCACTATATCATTCCTTCGTAATTATATATACCACATATTAACTCTCCTGATAATGGCACAAAAGACGCTTTCTGTTCTCAGATACCCAGATGTATTTTACTTACACAGATACAACAATCTCCTCTGACATTGGTCAGGCATTCACTTTCCTCAGACAGACATTACTAATTATTTTTAAAAGAACCCATAGATACACTTTGGTCAGACACTACAGATGAACTCACATTACACCAGAGATGCATTCTCTGTGTAGAAAGCAGACACACTTCTCTATCACGGATACCATAGATTCACCTTCCTTTGAGAGACACTGCAGATACACCAGGCTATACAGGGTGTATCTCACTTTTCTCTCAGTCAGAGATATACATTTTAACCAGACCCTATACAAAGACACCAACAATTAACCTCAGGTCAAGCATATTTCCTTATCTGCTTTGAACGAGACTATCTGGCTGGTTCTCTACTTGAATCTTATATTTCTACATTTTATTAATTCTCCTTTGTCTCTGCTGCATCCTAAATTCCCCCCAGCACCTTTTCTCACCCTCAATTTGCCCCCCTTACTGTATAAGGGAAGTTAAATCCTCCCCCTGTTTTACCTGCCATGCCATGATTAGGGTATGTCTATTGATAAGAATAGCCAGTGGCTGCTTGCTGTCATAGAAAAAGTCCAGCGACTAGGTGGCTATTGCATTAATACAATAAACAGGGGCCTGGCACAGGTCCCACATGGTGGTGCACCTAATAAAATAATTAACTAAGGTGGACATAGTGTCCCCACTTGTGCCCCGCAAGTAGGAGCTATGCAATCAAGTGAAAACTGCAATTTGCTCATTACTCATAATGACGACATTTCAGAAAAGGAGCTGAGGTAAGTGTACAATTCTCCACAGCTCATTTTCCAACATATCACCATCAAGGGAGGAATTGCTAATCACAGCTGCTACTCAGAAGTGTAACTCCAACCAATATTGGCCAGAGTGGGACATGTATGTCCATGTCCTAAGCTAAGAATAAAAGAACCTTAACCATAGGTTCTACATTATTGGTACATGAACCAATTATTCTGTTCATATTATACTGTGTTTTACGTATGTTCCAAGCATACGTAAGTACACAAACACAGTATTTTGTGAGAAAATGTTTGAGGGCCTTACATTTTTATTTTTTTTAGATTGTATGTCTTTATCTTATTTTTCTGTATTTAAAAATACCTTCTTAAATACAACTTGGAAAAGATAATCTGTAAAAACATAAATACATTTTGGTGAATTAATAATATAAGCACTAGTTGCTAGGAAACTGTTTCCCTAATGAACAGACATATATATATATATATATATATATATATATATATATATACACTGGCATTATATTGAGAAGGAGGTGTTTTGAATATTTCTATTCATACCTCCTAACTCCCTATGACATCAGACCAGAGACTTACTAACACATCACAAGATCTTTCATGAAAAATGTAATGTCAATAGGAATCAAATTCCATTTTAAAAATATGTAATAATTAAAAAAAAACAAAAACACAGCACATCTCCTATATCATAATCATTTAACCTTTACATTTTAAGGACCATGTTTCCATTTCAGGCAAGACAAGTCATAAATATAAGGGGTGGGAAGGGTTGACATTTATTTTATTTGCTGAAGATATCTATAAAACCAGCTGTATTTTTCACATATTTGGCAAAAGATGCATGCCAATATGTTGGCAGGTAAGTTTGAAATTAATATTTTATGTAACCCAGCTATGCAGTATAGTGTAATGTATTTTAGGTACATACAAATATTGTACCTTAGTAAAAAAAAATTAAATTAAGCATCTTATAAAGTGAACTGTGCAATCAATTACTTATTTACATGACTACCACATAATATAGTATTTATTTTAACAAATTTGCGGAGCCTGTATATATTAACATATTCTTTATGTACCTTTTGAAATGATAAAAAATGCATTATACAATACTAAAATATAGATGTAACAATTGGTTTTCAAAATAGCGTAACCGCTGTCCAAAAACAGCAGCTTCAGGACCATGGACAGAGACAATGCAATTTCAAACAACTGTAATCTAAACCCCAGCAAGAGCCTACAGACCGTGAGTTAAGCTGTGTCAACACATATAACTTGGACAACTGACTCACAGCTAAAGTGCCCACTGACTCATATTCCATTCCTAATTGAAACTACAGTTAATGGACTAACCATTGTAATTAACATAAAAAGACTCATAAGGAACGACACATGGACTACACTGGAAATATTGCTTATCATCTGCCAGACATGTCTTCCTTGCTTGAATACCAATAGGATTAAGTTTCAGTAAAATGGAAACACCAATAATTTAAGCCTACTGTGTAGCACACAGCAGAATACTACTTCCTTGATCTACTACCATAATGCATGATCCAGCTATTTAAAGGGACAGGAGCTTTATACTCGGTTTGGTCTGTGCCTAGAAACCAATCACAATATCTCTCCCACACTATATTTCCTCTTTACACCATTCTACAATTATGTATATATTTATGTTTTATATATATATAAAAAAAAATAAAAAATACCCATCGCCCTTTAATCTGCTATTCATATCTATAAATGCATACACATTTATAGAATTACAAAGTAGCATGCAGGGAACTGTCACAAATACAACATACAGTGAAGCCTGTCATGTCCTTCACAACAGGGAGGGCAAGAGAAATATACAGGATACATTTAAGGATATTTTAACAGGCCTTCTTCTCAGATCAGACAAGATATTGTCACGGGCGATGCCCAGCTTACGGTCAGCCCCAGGTACTGCAAGCTTAAGATCCACCCGTCAGAACGTTATGAAGCTGTTAGAATGTAATAAAGATTCCATGCCTTAGTGGTGGGCGATCCGTTTGGTTTCCCCTCGGTAGCTCCTGCGCCCTTGACATCACAGCAGCAATCTGCTTCCTCTCCTCCTCGCTCAGTTGGCTCAGATCAGCCTCCATTCCAGCGGGAATCTTGGTGAAGCCTCCTTTACCATCTCCTACCATGCCATCTGGATAACCACCCATCCCTTCTCCTCCTTCCATACTACCTTCGTTCCCCATGACTGCCACTAAGCTCTGAGAAATGTAGCCGCCTCTAGCCCTTTTACAGTAGACCACGCTAACCTAAGGATGTTTTACCCTTACTCGGCTAGCTCTTCTGGCTACCAGTATAAATAGGTGTATACCCCCTGTTTTATTTATTAATCCTACGCTTCCTCCTCCATAATGATGGGATCCAGCGTTTTGTGATCAGTTCCCTGTAAAGATGAGTTATCACATCTCTCGGGAACGCGCACGCAGGCTGTGTGAGGCTGTGTGAAGGGGGAGGGGGAGGGAGGCTGAGTGTGACTGCTGAAAGTCCTGAAAGGTCAAAAAATCATCCTTGCCTTTTTCCTTTGCATGAAAACACTTTCTCCTGTTAGAAGCTGGCAGTCTCTTTAATATGTCTTAAGCAAGTCTGCATTATTTCTAAGCACATGCTCTTTTTTACAGTTTTACACTACCTGCATATAAAACATTAATTCTCCTTATATATTCTCATTAGAAAATGTGTATTCATTAACATATCTGGGGTAGAAAGTTTTTTTATACACATTTTCACTAGTGTGTGTCTTTATTAACACTTTCAGTTGCTTTGCATTTACATTTTACTGTCTACATTGTACTGAAATGGTTAATACGGATGATAATTATACCTCCACATGACATCTTTGCGATTGAAAGAGGTACTTTCTACACGTTTGATTATCTGTGTATTTTTAACCAACGAAGGATAATGTTTTTTATTTAAAAATGTTTTAATTTTATTTCAAGTGAAAGCACACACAAAATGCATGTAGAGCTGAGTAGCCTAGTCTGCTCCTGGGACCTCAAGGAATCCCAATGTACCGGTAATATAATTACAGAATATTTATGCAGATATTTCATGTTGCCTGTCTTCTCCAACCCATACTCCACATACCCCAGACACAGAGTGCAGGCATTACTGGGATGTCTTGCTGCTTTTGGGACCTCAAGAAACACAAGATTACTCATAGCTTATTATTACAGTATATTCAAACAGAGAGTATTACTTGTAATTTTGCATTGCTCCTCTTCTATGTATAGTGCCTGCCTAGGTAGGTGGGCTGAATCAAAAGTTTAGATAACACAACTGCACATGAATATACTGTAATAACAAGTAATCATGTTGTGAGCAGGTTAGGCCATGCCCTCTGCATCTGCAATGTCCATTTGTATGGAGGTGTAGAATATGGTCAGTAAAAGACAGGGAACGCAAAATTACAGGTAACACATTTCAGCATGAATATTCCGAATTAATCCATACCTATAATATTTGGATCCTTGGGGGCCGAAGAGTGTTTTATCTTGTGTATCAGTAGATCAGGCACATGTTTTCATAACTGTAAACTTTATTTAGAATGGCTGAAACCCACACACAGAATGCAAGGGCCACTTTATGTCCTATATCTTTGTGCACATAACAACAGTTTAGATATAGTTCATACCAAATGATAATTTCAATATCATACATTTCCTTTTTAGCGTTTCTTTTTAAACAACACTTTGATTTCTATTACATCTTTTTGTGGAAACTTTTTTCCCAAGGTTTCAAAACTGGTATGTATGTAATCTGCTGTCTGCCAAACAATAAGTCTGCTGGTGACTTCTAACATTTTAAGGAAGTAGCTCAATAGCTGAGAAGAGCCAGACATGAATCCTCATTTACTTCTGATGCATTCCGAAACATGTTTTTCACTATCTTTACTCCATCTCCTGCTAATCCATTTGCATGTGGACATCACAGTCTGGATTTCATAGGCGTGTGCAGCCTATTGCATTAGGATGTGCACCCTAAAGCACAAGCACACGCCGCATATATATATATATATGTATGTATGTGTGTGTATATATATATATATATAAACACATATATATATATATACACACTGCTGTGTGTGTGTGTGTGTGTGTGTGTGTGCTGTGTGAGGGTGCTGTTAGTGTGATGTGTGTGTGACGATGCTAGTAGTGTGCTATGTGGGTGAGGGTGTTTGTGTGTGCGTGCTTGCGAGGATGCTGTTAATGTACTGTGTGTGGGTCAGTGGGGAGGGAGGCTGAGAGCAGAGCCGGCGCTCGGATAGCGCCGGCTCTGCATGAGCCGACAGGGGAGATCCTGAGATCTCCCCTGCCGGTCTCAATATACATAGGCGTGCGCGGGGATTAGGGTGTGCCCAGGCACACCCGGCACACCCCGTGCGCACGCCTATGCTGGATTTCCGATGCTCAAATTCATTGGTACTGGCAAAAATCCTAAACTCGACAATTGAATTAAGGACCACTGTCTGAAATTATGAATCTTGAAATGCCATATTGTGAAAATTGCTTTTACTTCTTTGATCCCTTTATGTGCTGACTTATCCTCGAATAATGCCATCTCTAGAACGAATCCATTACTAAGAGATAATGCTGGTTTTTGAAAGCAAGCAAGTCCATCCATAACTTTTCATAGGGTGCCAAAACCTGCAGGGTCATGCTATAGTCACCAGAACCACTACATTAAACTATAGTGGCTCTAGTGACTTTCGTGTCCCTTTAAACTGCAGCCATGCATCTTCTATATTACTAGTCATTTTTAATTCTGGTGGAGTTTTACATCTTTTTACTGACTCTTGATTGTTACTATTTCTGTGTTAATGTATAAGACTTTTGTGCTCCTCGGGATGGAATCACAGTGAAATGCATATGTTATTTAGCAATTATTCAGTTCATGAGAAGCTGTTGTACACACTTTGGTAGAGCCCTTTTTGGTACACACTTTGGTACACACTTTTTGTATTTGCTGCAAAGAAGTCTTGTGGTTTCCATAGCATCTGACTCCTTGCATGTCAGTTTTGATGGAAGCGGACACCATTTTCTATCTTGTATATTAGGAGATCAAATACATGACATCCTGTTTGTTAACTTTATTTAGAATGGCTGACACCCACAAACACAATATAAGGCCACTTCATTTCAAAGAGCAAGTTAGCTCACCCAGCAATTCATGCTCTCTGTGTATTAATTGGCTATGTGTATAGATGTGTGGAATATAGTCTAGAGAAGAGAAATAACACACATAACAGGAATACCTCTCAGTATAAATATATTGTAATAATAAATCACATGTAATTTTTGTGCTGCTTGAAGTACCAAGAATAGTTATAAAAACCATCTATAAATGCAGTCTGTGTATGCTCCCACAATTATTTAAGGTAAATTACATCTGTTTGGAAGTGAAACCTTTTTTTTTTTTTCATGCAGGCTCTGTCAATCATAGCCAGGGGAGGTGTGGCTAGGGCTGCATAAACAGAAACAAAGTGATTTAACTTCTAACTGACAGTGAATTGAGCAGTGAAATTGCAGGGGAATGATCTATACACTAAAACTGCTTTATTTAGCTAAAGTAATTTAGGTGACTATAGTGTTCCTTTAAATTTGAACATTCCTCCATGGAAACTATTCGGATTATTCAGAAGGCTTTCAGGCATGATGCAATGAATGCAGCACAAATAAAAGTGTGACACAAATGCTTCAAAGATGGTAGAGAATCTGTTGAAAGATTTGTCGCATGTGACTTCTCGCTTTTCCCAAAACTGAAATCACTTTTGAAAGGCAAGAGATTCAGACCGTAGATTCAGGTAATTATAATGAGACAGCTAATGGCAATTCCAACAAAGGATTTTGCAGAGTGTTTTGAACAGAGGAAGAGATGCTGGGAGCAGTCCTAAGGTGCCTACTTTGAATTGGACTAAGGCATCTGTGATGGTACCAACACCACCACTGGGCATTGGAGGAGCCTGGTTGCCTGCCTGTTACCGTCAGACTATGGCCCGGCAGTTAAACACTTTATTTTACTGTGCAGAAAGGCTCATTCGTGTCTTTCTGCACAGCCGATTGGTAGATTTAAGCGGTTAGCTGGCAGGCGCCATTAATTGGCCGCCCAGAAGCCGGCTAGCATGCCAATTGACCGCCCAGTAGCTGTGGTTAACCGCAGCTTAATTGACTATACCGGGTGGCCGCGGCTACGCATAATGAACACTGGATGGCAGCAGTCTGCAGTTCACATGCGGCCGGTTCATTCACGGATTTACTGAATGAACTCATTTAACTCAGATAGCTATGCCATGGAGCCTATTCGTGCAATACAAGACTTTGGCTCCATGGCAATTGAACTGTATGTGGTTTGAGCGCCATTCAGTAATGATGTGCGCTCAGACCTAAGCTACCTAGGGATATGTTGCATGTCTGTATTTTATGTAATAAATGTAACCTTGTGTATGTTACTGTATTTTACTGTCTTAGTGTCCCCAAGTGTGTAATGGCGATTTGCCTCTGTCCTAGGAGATAATTGGATTACTTCCCAATTATCTCCCGGATAGAGAGGAGGGAAATTAGGATGCATTGTGGGGATGTTTTACCTCTGTGTGTCTGTATGTGATACATGTCTGTCCCTTGTCACAGTCTTCCATCTGGTCCCCTAGGGGAGTGTCCACCAGGTAGAAGACCTGCATAAATACTGGTCAGGTAGCCCTGAATAAAGGAGATCACTGCTTGACCCTCAACACGGAGCCTTGTCTCATTCTTGGGGGATTTACTGTATGCTGCTTCAGACCGATTGCCAGGAGTGTAAACTGTTCGTATGGTTTTTACTGCTCGCCTGTTTGCAGTATTCACATGGTTCCAGTTCGGGAGTTTGAAGGATTCGTGTGTTTCCAGTTCGGGAGATTGGTGTTCTGCAGTAGCTGCCTGTATATCTGGAAGGGAATATCCTCTAAATGGCGTTTAACCCCTTTTATGCCCAGAGTGCCGTTACAATTAGTGGCAAGGCGGGATCGTTCCTACTGCCAGAAGGACAGCTACAGGAGACACCATTCCCGGGATTTACAAATTGAGGGCAACACCTGTCTGAGTACAGCGACCCTAACAGCACCAGGATGGAACCAGCAGTGTAGTACAGCTACTCTAGGAGAGAGTTCGATAATATGATGGGATTGCGGCTGAAGTTCTCAGCCGAGAAATACGTGTAGTCCATGAGGAACCTAGTGTTCAAGAATCTGCAATACCGGGCAGAAAGAGAAGGTCAGCTGGCACGTTGGGAGGAACTCCAGCGGCAGGTACTGCAGTCTCCATTCCCCAGCAGCAGTGTGATCTGCAGGGAATTGGGAGCCCAGTCTCCATTCCCCAGCGGCAGTGTGATATGCAAGGAATTGGGAGCCCAGTCTCCATTACCCAGTGGCAGTGTGATATGCAGGGAATAGGGAGCCCAGTCTCCATTCCCCAGCATCAGTGTGATATGCAGGGAATTGGGAGCCCAGTCTCCATTACCCAGGGGCAGAGTGACTTACAGGGGGCAGAGACAGTTGGTCCGGTTCCCCAGCGGCAGAGTTTTATTGGGAGAGGAGAGCATTGTCCTTCCTCCCCAGCAGCAGAGTGTCCTACAGGGAGCAGAGACAGTCGGTCTCTCTCCCCAGCAACAGGACAATGTATTGGGAGTGGAGGCCTTTGGTCTCCCTCCCAAGTGACTGGAAGTATCTAAGGGAGAGGAGCCTGTTACCCCCTCTCCCCAGTGGCAGCTCAGCCCACCAAGGGGAGACAGTAAGCCCCTCAACAGTGCAGATGGGACTGTGGTCTCTGCACAAGCACCACAGGGGGTAGGGATGGTTGGTCCTTTTCCCTAGCAACAGGGCTGTTTAGCCAAAGGGGAGACAGTCGGTCTCCCCCTCCAGCAGCAGGACTGTGTGTCAAAAGGGGAGATAGTCGGTCTCCCCCTCCAGCAGCCGGGCTGTGTATCCAAAGGGGAAACAGTCGGTCTCCCCCTCCAGCAGCAGGACTGTGTGTCCAAAGGGGAGACCGTCATTCTCCCCCTCCAGCAACAGCCCCAGATCCTGAGAGAGGAGCCTACCAACTCTTCTTTTCAGCATGGCTCCAACCAGGCTACTCCCGTGGTAGCGCTGGCACCAGGGCAGAGTACCGCTGATCTCTGCCCGCTCAGCAACCCACCAAGGCAGCCTGCTAGTACCCCACAGCCGTGGTGAGGCACCTGGACACGGACAAGCTAATCTTTTACCCAGGTGTAGTAACCATTTATTGTGGGTGGGCTGTATTACTCTTTGTGTTTCGTGGGTGGGTTGTTGGACTAACCACTGGGCATTGGAGGAGCCTGGTTGCCCGCCTGTTACCGTCGGACTATGGCCCGGCAGTTAAACACTTTATTTTACTGTGCAGAAAGGCTCATTCATGTCTTTCTGCACAGCCGTTAAGTAGATTTAATCTACCGAACAAACAGCAGTCAATTGGCTTCTCAGGAGCCGTGCTTAGCTGGCAGGCGCTGCTAATTGGCCACCCAGAAGCCAGCGAGCGCTGCCAATTGACTGCCCAGAAGCCACGGTTAGCTGCGGCTTCCCGAGCATGTGCCGTCAATTGACCACCCAGTAGCTGCGGTTAACCGCAGCTTAATTGACTATACCGGGTGGCCGCGGCTACGCATACTGAACACTGGATGGCAGCAGTCTGCAGTTCACACACAGGCGGTTCATTCACGGATTTACTGAATGAACTCATTTAACCCAGATAGCTATGCCATGGAGCCTATTCATGTAATGCAAGACTTTGGCTCCATGGCAATTGAACTGTATGTGTGTGATTTGAGCACCATTCAGTAATGATGTGCGCTCAGACCTAAGCTATATGGGGATAATTTGCATGTCTGTATTTTATGTAATAAATGTAACCTTGTGTATGTTACTGTATTTTACTGTCTTAGTGTCCCCAAGTGTGTAATGGCGATTTGCCTCTGTCCTAGGAGATAATTGGATTACTTCCCAATTATCTCCTGGATAGAGAGGAGGGAAATTAGGATGCATTGTGGGGATGTTTTACCTCTGTGTGTCTGTATGTGATACATGTCTGTCCCTTGTCACAGTCTTCCATCTGGTCCCCTAGGGGAGTGTCCACCAGGTGGAAGACCTGCATAAATACTGGGTAGGTAGCCCTGAATAAAGAAGATCACTGCTTGACCCTCAACACGGAGCCTTGTCTTGTTCTTCGGGGATTTACTGTATGCTGCTTCAGATCGATTGCCAGGAGTGTAAACCGTTTGTATGGTTTTTCCTGTTCGCCTGTTGCAGTATTCATATGGTTCCAGTTCTGGTGTTTGAAGCATTCATGTGTTTCCAGTTCGGGAGATTGGTGTTCTGCAGTAGCTGCCTGTATATCTGGAAGGGAATATCCTCTAAACAGTGTTTAACCCCTTTTATGCCTGTGGTGCCGTTACAGCATCATTGTCCTATGTACAATGTTTCT
Organism: Pelobates cultripes; assembly: GCA_933207985.1. Taxonomy (NCBI): domain Eukaryota; kingdom Metazoa; phylum Chordata; class Amphibia; order Anura; family Pelobatidae; genus Pelobates; species Pelobates cultripes. The sequence continues at coordinate 166,743,806 of OW240914.1, read as the reverse complement.
GTATATTGTAACTTCTTCAATAAATACCTATTTCTCTTATTACATGGCTGGATGCTTTTCAGTCAGACTTCTTACATAAAATATTAAAAGTGTGTATATATTAACCTATTTAGTCCCAGAGATTACATGAAGGGGATTTTTGAGTTGGAAACCCTCTCCCCAAATGGCCTAAACATTGATTTTGAGATGTATAATTACATATAATAAATATTAATTTTCAATGCATTTTTTTAAATAGTTTTTTATTAATTATATTTTATTATCTATGGGTATTTTTACTGATATATTTTTATGTCCTTTTCTCCCCCCATTCCCCTCCTTTTTTTATGTGGGGATTGTTTTCTGGAGTTTCATATACTATAGGGACTCTTTTGGACAATTATTTGAAGTAACTGTGAAGGTGAAAAAGTATTTGAGTGACTTTTTGTAGTGAACCGCATAAAAAGAGCGTTGGAACGCATTGGCATTAGAGATGGAACGCATGAGAACCCGGAAGTGCTCGCGGTGGAACACATGAAAGGACATGATGACGGCACTACAGAGGACTGGATTGGGAGACATAATGGATGAAGCTGATTGGTTTATGGACGTGGGGGGCGTGTTCTAAGTACCCGTTTCCGCGCCAAAATTTTGTTTTAAATTGTGGATAGAGTGTGTTTATGATATTGCACCTGAGGAAGACGTATTTTAGCGTCGAAACGCGTTGTGCTTCTTGCTGGTATTCCAGAACTTTATATGTAAGCTTTTATATACTTTTAAAATAAATAACACCGTTGTTATATTTCTAATTGGTGTTTGTGCACTCCTCTTTTACACTGAGGATCAAGCCGCAGTTCTTGTGAATTCATCTGAGGACTAGTGATGTCGCGAACCCGAAATTTTCGGTTCGCGAACGGCGAACGCGAACTTCCGCAAATGTTCGCGAACCGGCGAACCGCCCGAAACGCCATTGACTTCAATGGGGAGGCGAATTTTAAAACACACAGGGACTCTTTCTGGCCACAATAGGGATGGAAAAGTTGTTTCAAGGGGACTAACATCTGGACTGTGGCATGCCGGAGGGGGATCCATGGCAAAACTCCCATGGAAAATTACACAGTTGATACAGAGTCTGGTTTTAATCCATAAAGGGCAGAAATCACCTAACATTCCTAAATCACAATCAATATGGATTGACACCTGACATATGACATATTGACACCTTGACATATGGATTGACACCTGTCCTCAGAGCCCCTGATGCACACGGACACAGAGCAGAATAGAGACTGGTCCCCCTACATAGGGTCACTTGGCAGATATGGATTGACACCTGTCCTAAGGATCCCTGATACACACTGACACAGAGCAGAATAGGGACTGTTCCCCCTACATCGGGTCACTTGGCAGATATGGATTGACACCTTGTTACAAACTGCTATTTGTAACGGGCCCTTTAAATGGCAAATTGCCCTGCTTCCCTGGGTTGTGGAGAAGCCTCTTTGCCAGCCTCCTCCCGCATGACTATGGCCCCTGGGAGATTGTGAAAATGTATGCACTTTTATTTGGTGTGTATGGCCCTTTAAGACTGTCGGTGGGCATATTGGGGCTTATGGACTCTTTATGTGACTGGTGCTGGCCCTTTAAACACCTTTTTTGGGACATCAGGAAGATTGGGACACTGCCCCTTTAAGGCCGTGTCCCCAGACTTGTTGGGGACACGGCCCCTTTAAGACGGTGTCCCCTGTGTCCCCAGACCTGGTGCAAACCCTTTGTGCCTGCCTTGCTATTTCCCACTTGGTTCAGTAAATGGGAAATTATTTCAGTTGCAGAGACTAAGTCCCATTCGGCGATGGGACTTAGTCGTTTTTTCAGCCTGAAATAGACCGACCTCACAGCCCAAATCTATGGAACTGTTTTGGGCAGGAAAATGTGCTTGCGGTCGGTCATAAAGGGACCTCCAGCTAACTTTTTAACCCCTGGATGGATTTGGCTGATTTTTGGTTATGTTTATGTTTTAAGTGCGCTGATTCCAAATATGTAATTATGAAGATGGGATGTGTAGTTTTAAAGTTACAGGGTATGGCTAAAAACTGTATTTTTACTGCCTGTGTTTAATTATGTTAATCTCTTCCCAAACGTCATTTCGCTCAAAGTGGAGAGAATGTTAAAAAAATATATTTTTGTTCGGAGTGTGAGAAATGCTTTTCAGCCGCTTCTAATCTTAAGCATCATTTGAGGAGCCATACAGGAGAGAAACCCTATTTGTGGTGTGTTTAGTATTGTTCTAATCAGTTTAATACCTTCCGCGTCTCCTATCAGTGGACGTGTATATGGCAGCCATTTTAGGAACCGTACACCTGGGACCCGAGCAAGGTCACCTCGTTCAACAGGCTTGCAGCTTATCCTCCAGGAAGAAGAGCCTGAACCCTTACCGGCTGCACGTGTCTTACCTGTACATGGAAAGCTGCTGTGGTTCCTTGATGAGCCAGCTGCCCGTGAGTTAACATGTCCCGTGGAGAAGCACTCTGTCCTGTAAAAGCCCTCACCAAAAAAAGTGTTTAGTATTGTCTCTGATCAGTTTAATAATTCCATAACCTCTATCAGTGGACGGTACACGGCATTGATATCTAAGCCGTA